>BRDA01008251.1:21578-43334 GCA_036984385.1 Crenuchus spilurus | reverse complement strand
AAAAAAAAAAAAAAAAAAAAAAAAAAAAGTGGACATCTAGCATCTTTCCTAGTGGGTGTGCAGAATATTCTTTCATGTCACGTAGACTCCACCGCTGGCCTGCCCGGGCGGGTGGGGGGGTCCCAGGTGCAGCCCAGCTGAGGACAGCGTGGGGGATGTAAGCAGGGTGAGTTAGTTAGTGAGAGAGAGAGAGATTGGGACTCGGTCAAAGAGAGAGAGAGAGAATGAGAGACGCATTATGAGCTCCCTATTCAATAGCAAACACAGAGGCGGAGATTAGGTGCTTCACCTCCCACCCCGGCCTGCAAGTGCACTCATCAAACACAATAAAGCACACACACGCAGACCAGACACTACACACCGATTGGTCCATTTGCCGTTACCTTTACTAACGAGAGAGTGACCGTTCATCAAACTGACATACATTACCTAACTCAATCACTGAAGCTTGTAGGTGTAATCATAGTTAGTCTTTGTTAGTCTTTGTTGTTGTGGAGAACCTTTTTCACAGGACAGATATGATTAATGTGTCCACACTCGTCTGATTTAAAACAGAATTATGTAGAGCTCTGGGAACAAATCGGAGACCACTGCAAATGTTCAATTTGTGTTTTGAGTAAAATTAACATTTTGTTTTTGTTCTACAAACTATTGAAAATATTTCTTCAAAATTCTAAATTAAAATAGTCATTTAGTTCATTTACTTGCAGAAAATGAACAAAAACGATGCAGTGTTTTCACACCGGGACCAGTACAAAGACAACAAATTCATATTATATTGATTTGTAAACCCACAATACTAATGTTTTTACTTAAAAAGAGTTCAGAAATCAGTATTTACTGGAATGACCCTCATTTTGCATCCTTCCATATTGTTGTTGGGTAACATTATGCCACAAACTTTAAAGCAGCTTGCCGAAGTGGTTTCAAGCACATTATGACTGTGAGCTTTAAAAAATAACGACAACGTGTGTATCTGAATGCTGTGTATATGATGGGCAATTGGTCAGTGCTGGAAGTGGTGATCTCGAAATTTTAATGATGGTGACCATCAGTAATATGCTTCTAATTCAAGATCAGTCTTTTACCAGTCCTGCTGCTGTCTGAATTCGCTGCCTGTAGTGATGAGGTTTTGTACATTTTCATATTTTACAGCAAGTTATATTGTGTCCTAAAACTTACTGACTAGTCTGTGAGATCTGAATGGAGTCAGCGTTCTCTCAGAAACACTTATATAACAGATTTTATGGTAGAAGCAACACTAAGCATGTCCCAGAGAGCTTAAAGGGTCTAATTTTCAAATATTTAGATATTTGTGAGAGGAGCTTAAATAAGCAGAGACACTTTTTTCAGAGTGAGTCTGACAGCTGCACATATTTTCCCGCCAAATGATGTGAGCTGTCATTCATATGATAATGACTTGGTAATTCCATACATTTCATTGGTGGATTACCAGCCTTGGAATGTGTGGAATGTGCAAAAACAAAAGAGCTCCCACCTTGAGTGTTGAAACCAATCTCATAAATATTCAATCTAGGATACACTGAATGAGGTTCACATGTCATCTCACATTAGTTAAGCTTTAGAAATAAAACCACATACAATGTTTAAACACTGTAATGAGCAGTGTGTAGCCAACACCTCTGTTTATTCAGTTCTGAGCTCAAAAGTCTTGCAGGACATGAATGTTTTAAACTGAGTGTGACACTAATCATCTACTAAACTCAAAGCACCTGCACAGGTTTCCCCAGGTGTCATTCAATTTTCTCAGTTCGGTTCAATATGGGGAAGACTGCACACAAAACAACTGACCAGAAGACCATCATTGATGCCCTCCATAGGATATACAGCGCCCTCCATAATTATTGGCACCCCTGGTTAAGAAGTGTTCTTTGGCTTCTAATACATTCTTTTTGATATATAATATCAGACAACAATGCAAAAAAAGAAAAATCTAAGCCTTAATTTAAGTGCCTTTATTTGGTGGGAAAAAATCACACATTAAGAAATAAATCTTTTGAATGAAATCATGTGTGCCACAATTATTGGCACCCCTGGTTTTAGTACTTTGTACAACCTCCTTTTGCCAAAAAAACAGCACTTAATCTTCTGTAACTCTTCACAAGATGGGAGAATACAGAAAGAGGCATCTTTGACCATTCCTCTTTGTACAACTTCTCTAAATCGTCCAGAGTCCTGGGTCTTCTCCTATGCACTCTCCTGAGATGTGTATGGTAATATATAAATAGTAGTGCAATTTGTTACAAATATTAGCGCTAATAGCTGTGGAAATGAATGACTTTTTGAACTTGAGTGGATTTTATTTTATGTATTTTGGGTGGTTTTGTTCAAGGTACCCTAACATGTCTTGCTCATAATAAAAATGACACAGTGTCTAATAGTGTTTATCATGTATCTTCATATCAATCCACATTCATATACTTCCCTTGTTTTACAGATATCAAAGTTAAAGAGCAGTCCATGGAGAATCTAATGAGGTAAGAGGTTCTGGGGGTTTTTGCCCCTCTTGGCTGGGAGGAACTGGGTTGTTCTGATTTATGTCTTGTCTCAGCTGGTTGTCAGAAGAGGCCTATGAGTTTGAGGTTTATTGCAAACACCTACTTAACGTACATTTATACATGTTGCTGGCTGGAGCCCAGATGAGTAGAAAAAAGGCAAAAAGAAAAAAATGGGGCAGTTTGTTTGACTTGGATTCATGAACTATTATCACTGGGACTTGGGCTGCTTCCAAAAATGCCATGTTATAATTTTCCTATCCCGGGCCTAATTTATGTCAAACGGTGCATCCACACTGTTGTTGTCTCCTGTTTTCCAAATGGAGAAGTTCATTTTTGGTGATTTAGGTTGTGACACAGTTTGATGCTCAGCACATGTGTCCTGTATCCCAGTTTTCTAAAGGCTTGTTAACTCGTTTCTCACTTTATGGTGACCTGTAATTACTTCTGCAGTGGGCACAGGCACTGTAATTTGAACCCAAGTGTGTGTGCATGTTCCACTCTGTACGGTGGAACTGAGAAGAGCTTAAGTCCAAGACCACGTTCTTCAGCAAGAGTGGAGAGTGCCCTAATTTCTCCCAGATTTACTGGCTCTGTTGTACCGTTATTCGGAAATGGAATAAACACGTGCTCTCTGGGTTGGTGGTCAGAGTGAAATGCTTGTCGAGTAAGGTTGCTAACCTTTGCTGTGCAGTAAGGAAGGGAAAAGAATTAAATCATGACTCCGTTTCCTGTACAGACTAATTAAATACAGACATTCAGTTAATATCCAATAATGCCTGTTATTTATTTCCTTCCTTTTCCACTCATTTCTTCATTTTTCATCTGTTGTACAGAACATTGTGGTGTTTATAAATATGCTTTAAAATGACTTGATCATTAAAGAATTGCACAGCTTGCCTCTTAACTCACGTATACTAGCGTCTACAAACATTTGTGAAAAATGTCATTTTTGTTCAAAAAGGTAAATTGTCATTTTATATTCATTACATGTAAAGTGACACATTTCACATTTTAATGATGAGACTGTTAATCGTAATTTACTCAAACGCACAATTAAATATTCTGGATGAGCTATAAGCCAAACTGATCAATAGTAAAATAAAAAAGGCTTGAAATGTGTAATTAATATCAAATGTATTAGCATTCAACATTTTCAATGAAATTATCAACACAAATGACACCAATGAACTTTTTTTTAAACTGTACTAATACACCAGCTTACAATTGAAGATGGACCCTCCCAACCCACCATTTTAAAGAGCAATGAGGTCCTATTTTTTGGGGTAAATGTTCAGAACTGGTGGAGTGTTTGTTTTTGGGGTTTAAAAATGTATCCTGTCCACCAAAAAACTCTTATACTGCTTTAGGGCTACGAGTTTGTGGCCCATACTTTTCACCTTCTGGCCCCCAACAAGTAAAATTTGGACACCTCTGTCTTAACTGATTAGCTACATCTGGGAGAAGGAAAAAAATATGTAAACATGATTTGTGATTGATTCATGTACAGACCCGTTCCAAAAAAATTAGAATATCATGGAAAAGTTGATTAATTTCCATAATTCAGTTCAAAAAGTTAAACTTTCATAGATTATAGATTCAGGGCCCACAATTTAAACAATTTCAAGTATTTATTTGTTTATTTTCACATAATGATTCAAAATTCTAATTTTTAACTGGATGCCCAAATTATGTGAAAATAAACAAATAAATACTTGAAATTGTTTAAATTGTGGGCCCTGAATCTATAATCTATGAAAGTTTAACTTTTTGAACTGAATTATGGAAATTAATCAACTTTTCCATGACATAATTTTTTTTTTTAATGGGTCTGTATATTGTTACTTTAGTAACAAAGCCCTTATGAGTTAAATGTTAGTGTATGAGATTTTATTTCTAGTAAACACAATAACGTAAGTTTTTGACAGCATATACAATACAGTTGAAAGCTATGGCTCATCATTAGTGCATAGTGAAGTCCTTCCCGTAGATGGGTAACATCTTAACACTCAAGGATCATGCTTAAAGCACTCGGGCATAATAACCCATCTGTCTCACAAGCACATTCCATAAGAACAAGTGCAGGGACAAGTACATGCAGTCCATTAGCAGGAGGGCTTTTGTTTTCTTCACCACTTAAACTCTCTGGACTGTGTCTCTGCTGCTTTCTCTTCCTTAAAGGGGTCGTAAGATTTACGAGCCTCCCAGGTTCATGACTGTGGCTCAGGCAGCTGAGCAGCTGCTGGAGATCGTGCAGAACCGCAGACAACAAGGAGAGGTGCTGGGTGAGATATTAAAAGAAAATGTTTCTTCATCAGTCAGTTTAATTGACACTCACTGGTGCACAAACCTTCTATCTACACTCGTCCACTTTGTAGTTCTACAATTACAGACTGTAGTCCATCTGTTTCTCTGTTTACTTTATTATCCTCCTTTCACCTGTTCTTCAGTGATCAGGACCCCACAGAGCAGCTATTATTTGGGTGATGGATCATTCTTAGCACTGCAGTGACACTGATGTGGTGGTGTGTTAGTGTGTGTTGCGCTGGTACAAGTGGATCAGAAACAGCAGAGCTTCTGGAACGTGACCCCTTCCCATGTCACTACTGGTGTGAAAATAGTGCACCAAGCAACAGTGTCGTGACCATTGATGAAGGAGTAGAGGACAAGCAACACAAACTGTGCAGCAACAGATGAGCTGCTGTCTCTGACTTTACATCTACAAGGTGGACCAACAAGACCGGTGCATATAAAGGAGTGAACAGTGAGCTAAGAGAGTTTAAAAAGTCCAGCAGCTCTGCTGTGTTTGATACAACACCCAAGTAATCCCTGCTCTGTGGGGGTCCTGACTATTGAAGAACAGGTGAAAGGAGGATAAAGTATACAGACAAACAGATGGACTACAGTCTGTAACTGTAGAACTGCAAAGTGCACCTGTATGCTCAGTGGAGCTGATTAAATGGCTGGTGAGTTAAGTGTAATGCTCAATTTATGTGTAAATGTTCATTTATTCATTTTCATTCCTTTGAAAACACCATCATTTCACCAAATTCAGTTTGATTTCATTATTCTGGGATTTGCCATTTTTTGTGCAACAAATACACAAATCATTGCATTTGAAACTAAACCTTTCTCCACAATATGTTGGTGGTCAATATATTATCTGCTGATAAATGGATGAACTAAATGTATTGAAATGATGGCTGGTAATTCTAACAGATCATTTTGTGTCCTATTTATAACTTGTTAAAATAGTTTAATTTAGCTGTATGATCTCAGTATCCGCCACAATCAATCATTATCAGATATCCTTTCAGACCTGAACATTTCTTATTGTTGCATCTCCATTTTTTATTATAAAAAAATTCATTACATGGTGTTAAAATTTTCTTGGTAAATGGATCCTTAGAAATGGTGCAGTATTACTAGGATTAAAGTCTGGTTATATTTACATGCCTTAAGTTTATTTTTTATCATTTTATGTACATTTATGAATAGCCTGAGAATTGTATTTTGCACAAAAAATGAGGATGCACATTTAATGAATTAGTTTATTTTTTTATAATCAGTCTTTGAATGAACATGGTCAGGCTGAAACATTGTTACAAACTATATTTCATAGCTCCGCTGTTAAAAATAAACAGTGAAAATGAGGTATTTCAGATAAACCTGCCACATCTACAATATTAGATTTTTGTGTTTTCTCATGTGCAGAGTCTCATTTGTAAGAATACAAAAGCAGAGTTTGGGATAAAGAACTGCTGTCACAATAAACAGACATGGATTAGAACAGGGCACAGGTGCTGGTGGCTGGACCATCTGTCCTGTTCAGCCAAAAGCACAATGTCTGTCGAGCATGAAAATGTGATTACATATGATTGAAAGTGTTTGATCATTTAATTCTTGATTTGCTTATTCAATTTGTGCTTCTATGTCTGCAGCGATCACGGAGGAGACCGTGTGTGTAGGTCTGGCACGGGTGGGAGCTGATGACCAGGCTATTCGGGCAGGGTCCCTACAGGAGATGGCTTCATGTGACCTGGGAGGACCACTGCACTCCATGATAATCAGTGGACACCTCCATCCACTCGAGGTGGACATGCTCAGGCTCTTCAGTGGTCCAGATGGCCTAATGAGTCTGAAAATGACTGACAGCTCCACATATACATCCTGAGAACTTCCAGGGAACTCATAGGAACTTAAAGTAACATTCGGCTTTGTAAATGTTCAGTGGACCTTCCGTGAGAAAACAAGTCACATCAGATGATCGGTCTGAACTCCAAAGCTACCAGAACTTGTAGGAAACCACACAAATGACATATTTGTTATTGAAGGTTAAATAAATCTGCTCCAGTCCACCCTCCCAAAGGGACAGCTAGGTCAAGGTTCCGTAGTTGAAGCCACTTAATTAGCTGTATGTGCGGCCGTGGTGAGTATCGTGTGTCAGAAAATGGCACAACAGAATTACAGAGGAGGAAATGGAAAAAGGTTATGGAGGGGGAAAAAATCTGTCTCACATTAATGAAAAGTGAAGCTCTCCTTTAATTTTGAGCTTTTGAATAGCGCTGGCTTTCTAAATGCAAATGCCTTCAATATGAACAAAAGTGGTTTATGTTCCAAAAAATTGTCCTGTCAGCCTGAACAAGGCCTTGTCATGTTGCTTAGAAAATCGTTTAATTCCTACAATAAAAAATCATTTTATTATGGCTGGTTTTCCTCTAGTCTGAGTCCAACATGTGGATTTAGTTTCAGGCTGGACTTTTTAGGGTTTGGAGAGCTTCTTTTCAAATCAGTTTCTGTAGAACATTTTGTACAAATATGACAATTTTCCACACAGCATTCTTTCTTTTCCTTCCCTCTTTCCTTTGTGGGATGTTTAATGTCTTTGTATAATTTATTAGGAATAGACAAAAATAGGCAACCGGTTCAGACCATTTCTTTCGGAAACTTAAGACAGTGGTCTAGACTAACGATCAGCTGAAATGGGTTTTCAATAAGTGTAGGACAGCTGATGGTTGACCTAATGCTCATATGTCTTTTTGCTCTGAAATCATAAATAGAAATAAAAATTTAAGCTTAAGATTTATCAGACACATCTTTATTGGCCTGTAGAGCCACTGACACTAGGGGGCGCTCTAACATTGTTCTACAGCTGCCTGCCGATGTGCCTGTAAAAGTGTCATCTTTTGTTTACTGGCTTCCAGGTAGACTAACAGGTCAATAATTGGCCTGATTCAGCTGTCGATCATTAGTCTAGACCTGTCATTTTTCATCCAATACTGCATTGGAAATACAGTGTAACACAAAATCAATTTCATGATGGTAGCAAAATAAATTATACCTCAATGTCTGAGCTGAAGCATCATAGTAGGCAGATTAACTGGACCAGTGCAGAAGCACTGCCAAATACTTCATTATTCAAATGTACCTGTAATATCAAACATTACATATCAATTAGATAAGAGAGAGAAAAGTCTCTTCATGTCCTCTACACAGTTTCTGCTACAAAAAGTACCATCATTCCTTCCAAATGAAAAGCTGTTGTCTGATTGTAAAATCATTTATTACATTGCACAAATGTACTGGCCAGTGGCACAGGTAGGTGGGTAGTTTAAAAAAAAAAAAAAAAGAGGGCAATTAAATTATGATTTTTTTTTCTGATTCCTTTATGGCTGAATAAAGCTGGTGTGCTTCCTGGAGTCTACACAAGCAGATATGAGAACTAATCAGAACACGCCATGAAAAGAAACAGTTCAAATACAAAGGAATGTTCAGCCTCTCCCGACAGACATGCTAGATCCATGTTTGACTGGGATGGTGCCAGATATGATTCCAGATGTTTGAGATCCACCATAAAAAAGGCACTTATTAGGTCCAGGATGATCGCCAAGTTGATGTGCATGACAACATAAAGTGACTGAAGTCTGCACCTGCGAGAGGTCAGATGACACACAAAAGTAGAGTAATGATGATTCACACGGTTACACTCTTGTCCATGGAACACAGATTCATACTAGAAAAAAATTAAAACCCCATTCTAGCCACAGAGAGGGTGACGCCAAATACAGAAGAAAAGTCTTTGAAGGACAGTAGAAAACGATAAAGAAGGGTCCAAGGGTCCCAGTGTTGGCAATGCTCATAATGCAAGATGTTTCCCTTGGATGTATCACATTGTTGTTGGCAACTTGTTTTTTGCTGCTGTTTGGTTTTCCTGGTAAGAGTCATTGTACTGTACTGCAGTGCTCCAGCTTGGTCCGGGGTGTTGGTGCAGCAGCATAAACCCAGAGAGAGGGGGGTGGGTTTTGGTGATGAGCTTCCCTGCAGCAGCACAGAGGGCTTTGGTCCCAGGACACCCGCGTCAGTACAAAGCTGAAGTTGGCTTCTACAAAATCTTCACCTTAAATGGTGCAACAGTTACATGTGAAAAGTATGTAAGAGCTGCAGTATTCAAGGTAGAAGAGAACATTTGAGTGAGATGCTCCTGAAACAAGTCAACTTCAGCTTTGTCAGCTTTTGTCATACCAGTTCCTACATGGCTGCCACGTCGATCTGAACATACAGCTGCCTTACTCCAGCCTGGAGACAGAAACATCAAACAAATGCTCAGTCTCGCATCCTGCACAGCCACAACTTTCATCCATTTTGTGCATCAAAATACCAGATTTATTAACTGATTAACAGTCGTCATGAAATGTTATATCGTCATAATGTCTACGATTAACAAGTTTGTTCAGCTATTAAAGTACAAGCCTGAAGGGACTAAATTAACTGAACAGCTGTCCTCCTTCCTTTCTGTCAACACTCAATGTATTGCACTTCAGTTTTGCACTGTATATATGAGGCTAATGCAGCTAAATAGTACTGAAAGCTTATAGTTCCAGATGAAGAATTGGGAAACTGCCCAAAGCTGCAGTAACAGAAAATGCAAGTATAATCTGCTGAAAAAGCTGGTTCACTTGAAAGAGACTACAAAAAATGTATTTGCCTCCAGTATCATTACATATCACTTTGCCCATGTTAATGTAGGTAAATGTGCCAACTTTGGATCTTTGAGCTAAAAGTAAAACCATGTGAGAAGCTGTTTTTTTAAAATAACTCAACAAGGAACTACTCGTCAGTCAAAATAATATTGTTTGTCACTCAGATTTGCAAGAAGAAAAAAACGTCCAAATGAACTACAGATCATGTCAGGACTTTTCTCCAGCGTGGTGAAGAAAATATTAAGGTAGTCCTCAAGTCCACTGCACACTTAACATTAAAGTCACCAGTACACTTGCCTATACGTACTCATTTTAGTTAAAAAATAAATTACTATTCAAAGAGCATTAACATTAAAACCAAATAGGCTTTATATAAGTCACTTTATGTGTAATGAGTATAAAAGGATTTTAAGTTCAGGAAAACTTTTTCCACAACATTTCCATTTTTGGAGATGCACTAGTATGTAATAATCACAGCATGCAGCGTGCACAATGCTAATTACTAAGTATTCAAATGTTCATTCAGTGTTATTTACATTAACTTCACATGCAGTATAAATCACAGGCTGATGGAGTCTCCATGTCTTCTATACTGTAATTTGGCCTCACCTGTGTGAAGATGTTGTGCGTCTGACTGAGGATCCATCGGGAATCTGCATCAGGGGCCACAAGGAGTTTGAGCGTGCCAATGTAGACATCTGTACACAATGTCCAGAAATGTGGCTCCTGCAAATTATACACGCCCTGTAGCTGCTGGACCTACAGAGACCATCACAGAAAAGTCATCATCCACAGCCCATTATAAGTAAAGAGACAGATCCACCTAAAACTTCAACCTGGCTACCAAAGTACGAGATGTGCATTTAGAATCATTTTGACACTTTGAGTTAACAGTTAACCAAAAGGGAAGGAAAAACACCCAAGGAATGTACTCAAAACTTTGTGCATCTGATTTAAACCAGCTGACCAGTATTACACTGGATGCTGATGAGCAAATTTGTCAAAAGATAGTCGTATCAGAATATTACGACAGGGTTTACTGTATGTATAAATAAGTGAGCACACCAGTCAGTTGTAGCAGAGTGCAAAACAATCATCAAGGGCAAAGAACATGATCTGACTGATGTCTAAAAGGGCATGATAATGGGCTACCATGCAAAGGGTGGCAGCATCTTGGAAAAAGCTAACTTTGGGAGATGTTCTAGAGCCGCCATAGTGAAGGTGTACTTGGAATGGACTTCTTGTACATGGAGCACCTCCAACAGTGAAACAGTGATGCCCCACAAGCCATTGATATCAAAGGGGAATAACGTCTCATGCACGTTGTACAGGCACACCGCAGTGAACTAGTTAAGCTCTATAAATGAACACAGGTTGAACACCTAATACAGTCCATGCCACAACATCTCACTAGTGTCATCCGAGCCAAGGGTCATCATTCCCACTATTAGGTAGTCGGTCATATTCTGATGACTGTATTTTTAGTCGTTCTGCACACAATGAACATTAAAGTAGTTAACCTAGTCAAAAGTCGCTCCACATCCAGCATCGTCATTCCATTTATGTTATTAGTGATGCATGCTTGGCAACATGAAGACAATCCCCTGCTTTGGGCTACATACCCTCTGGTAGCAGTCAGGAAGAGCATGGTCCAGGGCAGGAGGAGTACGCTGCATCAAGATTCCTATAGACTCCCTGAGCAGAGGAACAACACTGTGGAGGAAAATCAAGATTTAGCTTCATTTTGCATTTCACTTAGGCTTGTTCAGTTCATTAAGTTTTCATTACTATGTAACTTACAGAGTAGCTTTATTGATACAGGTTTGCATGTCAGGTAAAGGATGAGGGGAGAGGACAATTATTACCACAAAATTCAATGTGCGCTGAATTTATTTATTTTATTATTATATTTTTTTGCCTTCCCAATGTAATAGTAGCCAATTAACCCATCCCATCCACTAGGGGGCTCTCCCCATCACTTTGCACTGTCCCTGACTCTAGCAAGACGAGCACAAGCCTCCTCTGCTGTGTGTGATACAGCCACCACCTCTTCTAAGTACTGCTGATACACCACCTCTGGGGAGCCAACACGCTCAGAGGAAAGCACAGGATTCCCAGCTCTGAATGGACCAATCAGTAAACGCCTGAGCCAGCGGACACTGCAATGTGTGTGAGAGAGAGAGAGTGAGAGCGCCATCTACCCACCCAGAGAGAGCACTGCCAATTTTTGCTCTCTTGGACTCTGGCTGTTGATGGCAAACAGCATGACTGGGATTAAAACTCACGATCCTCTGGTCATAGTGTCAGTGTCTTAGCCTGCTGAGCCACTCAGGGCTCTTGTGAGCAGAATTTTTAACACTTTTCATCAGTAAATCTATTTTCTAGCTATACAATGAAAATGACTTTTCAGGATGATAATGAGTCTTGCCACAGAGGAAAGAAAGGTATGTCAACTTAACGGCAGGGTCGCAAACATCCTGGATCTCAATTCAACTGAACATTTCTGTTAGAAGTTTAAAAAACTTGTCTATGACAAGAAAGTCAGAACCAGCTTGGTAATTGGGTTTCATTAGTGAACATCCCGAGTCAAAGAATTCTAGAGCAACAAAGTTTTTTGATGATCCATGATGATGGATGTTCATTAATGAGCAATTCCATCACTACTTGTTTTGGGGGGAAATGCTAATACTTTAAATGATTTGAGGTATGTTTCAAAAAGCCAAATTCACAGCTATTATGCAAAACTGCACCATATCCATGATCCTTTCATTTGCTATGAAGTAAAGTGGTGAGGCCATTTTTTCCCAGGGTTGTAAATAAAGACACTAAAAGTGCCATTAAAACTTTAAGAATCTAGTAATGGTCCAGTGTGAATGATCTGAATGGTCTACTGCTCACAGGATCTATCCCTTCATACAAATTACAGAGAGAGAAAAAATGTAAGGAGAATAAAGGCCATCTCGACTTGCTTCCTGCTCTACTGGGACACATTACACACTAACCTAGCTGGCTCAAGAATGCCAAGTCACTGCAAAGGGATGAGGTGCCATGGAGGGAGCAGCCAAAGATAAACATTGAATATGAATACAGTCACCAATTCTTTGGTGGACTAACCTGATGACAAGGCTGGGAAAATTAGTATTAACCCCAAAAGACTAGGAGTAGTTAAGGAAATATTCTAGCACATTCATAACATTAATACTGTCCTTGGCATCTGAGAGATCTAGAGCAGAAGAGGACTGACTCCACCCTGAGGAGCTGTGGTCATGCAGATCCGGCTGGTGTATAGCTGCTGTTCCTGAGGTAGTTAGCATACCTAAGGTGTGATCGCAGGACAGTGCCAGGCTAACCACACAGCTCTGCAGCTCCACAGAGATCATCTACTGTAGCAGTCTTCAGCATTCTCTCTTTCCAAACCCTCTGGACCAACCACAGCCACATACGGGAATTACTAGAGAGTTACTGGGCTTGGACTCCTTTTCTGTACTCTCATCTACTGTCTTTGACCCCTCTCTGTCCCTCCTATTCCATCCCTCCTGCTCAAATCCAAGTCAAAAGTTTAGTCCATTTGTCTCCTTTCACATTTACAGTCAGCTTATTGTACAAAATCAAATAAAAAAAAAAAAACATCACATTTTACAACTATGCAAAGTCATTTGTTACTCTTGTGTGAACAATATTTACACAGTCGCTGTTTTGGATAACAGTCCAACAAAACATGTTATTGTCAGACTGTCTTTCTCAATAGCTGTCTTGAGCTGAGCCAAGACTTTCCTGAGAGACGCCACATGCTTCGACCATGGCTGTGTATAATGGCTCTTTCCTTAAAGCGGTTCCATGAACACAGTCATAATGGAGAGTTAGTAAGTAATCCATAGGAGATCATGAGCTCAGCACTTCTTGCCCGTAAACTCTCTGTGGTTGAGTAACAGTGATGTGCTGAAAATCCATCACATGTAAGCATTCTGTTTTATAACTCTTCGCAGTTAGGGTTAGAATGGCTTACCAAGTGCTACTAAAGTGGCAGAAAATGTACATAAATGCTCAGTTTGAGGTCAGGAATGTTTTGGAATTTTGGCTGGCTGAGGATAGAAAGCACTTAAGTCATACTATATAATAATTATCCTTCATTTACTCTTACCTACATCTTTGGTAGCAACAAAAACACAGTAAAACAGTGCAGCTCAACACTGGCCACTCTTCATAGGCCTCACTCTCCATCATGAGTGTTTTGTCCCATTTGGACAACAAAATGAAAACAGGAAAGTGCTGCATGCTCTGACATCATGGCATTGTTCCAGCCTTCCTGTGCAGTGAAGGAGAGGCACTCAAGTGACCACAGCACAGCACACTGGAGGTTAATCACCAAATCGCTTACTCACAAAGGCAAACTTCAAGGCCACAGTTGGTTTCAATTCCAATGTGAAGGTGTTTAGTTAAGGCTGTTTGATATGGACACCAGTTTTGGGATTTCAATACTTCAAAACATTGCCTTGAAATATGCTAAAAAGACATTTAATAGTAAAGAAGTCATTTTTAAATGACTTAAATTCTGGTACTACATTACATGAACCAGAGAAACTGACTGATCAGTATGTTCACAGTACAGTCAAAGACCTTGTGAAGGCTTCATTAGGAGATATCAGTACTACAAAACTCAATACAGCTAGTCCCCGGGTTACGACACTGATCCGTTACTACGTTCGCATCGTAAACCGAATTTCGTGCAAGTCGAAACATACGTAAATACTGTACATAAATAACATACTGTAAGCACTTATCCTTTCCTAACACAGTAATGATAAAAAACACATATAAAATACGTTTAATAATGAAAGGAAACAGCCACGTAACCGTGTATTCTTCCGCCGCGCACACCAAACACGAAAAAAGGCTTTATACAGTAAATGGGAGATGTGTCGTAACCACGAAACATCGTAACTCGGGGACGACATAACCCGGGGACTACCTGTATTGTGTTAATGATGAACAATCATCATACTGTACTTTGTAAGTAAGACATAGAATCACAAACAGCCCTAACATGTACAATGCAGAACCTGCAAATCCTAGCAAGGTGGTTTTCTTAATGAGAGTCAGGGGCATCGTAGTAGGGGAAAAGTGGTACTGAGTTACCAGGGCCCCAGTGGGGAAGAGGGCCCTTGAGGAGTCTGGAATTTTATTTACCTTTAAATATTAAAATAAATAATATTTAATAACAGGAGGGAGGCCCTGGGCACTGCTTGTCCATAGGGCCCAGAATTTGGTGCTGCGCCCCTGATGAGAGTTAAGCAATTTCTAGCAGCCAATGGTATTCTGCTACAAAAGTAGGTTTGCAGGAAAAGCCACGACTTCTAAGCCGCACAGTAATAGAAGGTTATTATGCCGAGTCAACCTGAACACTCATTTAAAAGTAGAGGCAGAAACACTTTTATGATGCCATGTAAACCACAAGAGCAATGTGGCCCACTGCAGGACACAGACAGTCTACAGAAAAGTCAAACAGCCTATAAATTCCACTCCTACTACACTGTAAAAGGTAACACCAAAACTTACTCTAATAACACTAGTGTAGTTTACTTATTTCATACTCCACTAGTGAATTTACTCGTGTAATTTTAGTAAGGTTCTCGTTTTGTATGAAAATCTTCCAAAACTAAATACACTAAACTACACTGGACATTTTCGGGTTCTGCACTGCGCATGCACGGAGGAGCTGGGCGGGAGAACTTTCCAGACCTACACATCAGATGAAGACCTTCTTCTGAACTGTAGCTATGTAAGTTCAACTTTAATACCAATTATTGTTTGTTTGCTATGGTTCAGTAAGTCATTATTACATTTCCTCAGGACATTTGTTCTGTTAATAGTGATAACTGCCGTCTGTTAAGTAGAAATATGTGAGAGTAAGTTTTAATTGCTTCTCGGACTTTTGGCTAAGATCAAGTGTAATACCTACATCCAATGACTTTTCAGGGGTGATCCTACAGCTTAATGCGGGAGGAAAGAGGAGAGAACCACCCCTGAAGACCTCAATGACGATCTGGGTATCACCCCTGAGGACTTATTTGAGCAAGCTTCCCTGAAGACCCTGGGACCGGCATTGCCAAAGGAGGATTGGCCGTGCTCGGGCTTTTAGTCAGGTTGGAAGATCCCATGATATCCCCTCCTCTGGGATTCGGTGCCAGGGCAGGTGGAGGCCTGCCCCGCAGCATTCACTTTCTTTTAAAAATATGTTTTAATTGACTTAAATGTGGAATTTATTTATTTTATTTTAGGGTAACTTAATGTATTTAGAAAGGCTGAGGTGCTCTGAATGTTTAAAATAAACCAAAAGTACTACTGACTGGTAAGTCTTTGTTGTGCTTACTTTATTCTTCTAAGGCAATCGGTTTCCTAAATTCTATTAAGTAAACTGGACTCTTGTGAAATTATGTTAACTTGGGTAATATAAGTTGGCAGTACTTAAAATGCCAGCTTACATCTATATACTACTTTAAGTCAGAACAACTCAAATCAGTTGAGTAAATGCAGTTGTGTTTTATGTACACTTAAATAATAGACATTAAGTAAACCTAACTTGAAAATAATAGTTATATTTACTTAACTCTTTCAAGGCAACCGGTTTCCTAAATTCCTTTAAGTAAGATCAACTTATCAGATTTTACAGTGTAATATTAACACATGGCAGGATTTCTCCTGAGTAAATTCCTTTAGACTGATAAGGATGGAGAACACTGCTGGAACATCTGTGCTGTGCAGCTCACAACAAGAAGGAAGAATCTTTCAAAGCATCTAAAGCAGTATCAACATATCCCTCAAACTTCAAGAAAGTCTCCAGAAGAGTTTTTAAGTAGCTAAAGAAGAACACAATCAATACTGTGCCACAACTGTGAAACAAAGAGTTGGATTTTATTCTTTTTTTTTTACTCTTATTTCTTGTCTTGATCCTAAAGCTTGGACCAGTGGTCACCAACCTGCCTCCTGGAGATCTACCTTCCTGTAGGTTTCTCCAGATCTAACGAACCTTATTCAACTAATCAAGAACCTCTGAAAACAATAAGTAGATAGATCAGGCAGAGTTAATTAGGATTGAAGCTAAAGTCTGTAGGAAGGTTGATCTCCAGGGGCAGAGTTGCTGACCACTAACTGATGAAAATTTGCCTTTGAATACAATGTGATTTTGAGGAAGATTTGTAGCATCTAAGTAGATTCAAACACTTCCTGGTTAGCTGCAATCTAGTCTGGCACTGATTAAGTGTCTAAAAAAGTTCAAACTATTAAGTGACTAATTAAAAAGGACAAGTGAAACCTTCTCAGAAACTGAGACAGGCCTGCAAAACAGTGCCTTAGTCTTTTTTATGCGTCAGGACATAAGATTACAAGTGCAGCCTTCAGTATGGTCATCAGCCAAAGCCAACTGAAATGGAAACTGAAACATTTCAAAGACCCAGCTGAGTAGCCTGTCATTAAGAAACCCGAGCTGCTGGCGTCAAACAGCATGTGGCATGCCGATCTCATCAGAGCGTAAACTCTTCCCACAACAAACACATCCACTAGACCCTCCCAAAGCCCAAACCTGCATGTAGCCCATCAAAAGCTACATGCTGCAACATTGGTTTCTTATTATGATTTGTCTTTGTTATACTCATATTGCAATATGGAAATGGTTCCTCTAACTAATCAGAACTTGTGTTACTGTGTAGAGTATGCAATCTCACCAGCCACAGTTTAGTGCTTTCACACTGATCACTGCAAATCATATTACAAATGTAATATGCAGTAATATTACAACAATGCTACATTTTGTACTGAATGTACTAACGTGAGCAAAAATTAGCTTGTAAATAAAAGTGAGAATGGTTATCTAATCCAAATGGATTGTGCATGACATGTATTCAGCAAACTAGTCTAATACTTAACGTAAAGTCCTGTTTTCTGTAAGGCAGTAGCCCAGAGGGTACATTTTATGGGGACACAGGACTAACACGCTGACACACTAACTGGCTGAAAGCGGCTTTGGCTTGGTAGTTAAATGCTTTACCTCTGAGCACAGGCAAATAAATCCAGCCTCACAGGTTTGGCTTCGCACGCACAGAAGAAATGTTAATTTATGTTAATATTTCTCCCTCGTTCCAATCCTGTGGCTTGGGCTGGGCCCCAAAACGATTATGGAGAACTTTGGAAAGCTCTTGGGGTAGAGGACTGCTGCTTAGGGTCACAGCAGCAGGGGCCTACTGAACGCGTCCGGCTTCAAACCGCTACTCTTCAAACTAATCACACAGTACACACAGCTCCAGCCACCACAGACATCCCAGATATTCCCCCATGCACAGCCTACCAGGCCAAACACACAGCCGACGGCATACAGCATGGGGTGGTCACTGAAAGATGCATACACTGATGATGTGCACCATTACTGAGGCAAACGTCTCTGTCACTCAGTGAGAAACCTGTATCCAAATGTGGTCAGTGTCTTAAAATCAAAATAAAGAGTTTTCTGGAGCCTATCAATCTCCCCGTCAGAGGCTCAGTGGGAAAAATGCAAGCTTGAGCTGTCCAAACAGCTGAGTGTCCATCTATCATGATCACAGCTATTTCCACATCACTGTTATTGTGCACAACCTCTCAGAACATTCAAACGACAGACAAGTCCAATGTGCAATGAGTGAATTCAACTTCAGCAATGAAGTGTAGAAGCAGGCATCGGTTTTAGAGAGCTATTGCACATCTAGCAAATATTTTAAACAACAAGCAACAGAAAACATAAGTTTGTACTGTATTAAAATGTATTAACTATGTAGCTAAAACGTATTTCCCTGCGAGTGGTTAAACAAGTAAAAGATCCCGATATCCGAAAGTAAAAAACGGACTCATTACTTTAATATTTTCAGAAAGATGACGTTTTCTTTCCACATGTTGCAGTTTCAAAACAACAAAAAAGGAAAAGGTTTGATGCAAAAGTGTGGGCACCCTGCATAGTCAATACTTATTTACACCCCCACTGGAATGTTTCACAGATTGGAAACACTTCTAGACCAAGAACAGCCTTTCTATTCTTGTTTGATGTATTTACACATATTACTTGTGAAAAAGTCCTTTAATTCTTTAAGATTATAAGATCTTCTTTCATGCACTACACATTTGAGGTGTATCCTCAGATTTCGATTATGTTCAGCTCAGAGGACTTTGATGGTCATGACAGAAAAATGTGCCTCTCATTGTGACTTTGAGGTGTGTTTAGGATCACTATTCTCTTGTAGAAGCCATCCTCTTTTCACGTTTTGCTTCCTTTACAGATTCCATGATGTATCTTTGCAGAATATGTTCTCCTCTCCAGCAGTAAAACGGCCCATGTGCCACTGGCTGCAACACAAGCAGGTGAAATTCTGCACCCTTCTTTCTCCAAGCATACCTTTATTAACTGCAGACAAAAATTATATTTTAACTTAATCAGTTCACAGAACTGGTTTCCGAAATGGCTCATGTTTCTATAGATGTTTCTTTGCAAACTTCTGATGCTGGACTCTGTGGTAAGGCAAGCAGGAGGAAAGGATTTCTTCTGATGAAGGTCATATTTGTGCAGGTGTTGCTGCACAGTATCACAGTGACCCACCACTCCAGAGTCTGCTTTAGCACTCAAACAGGGTTTTGATTGGCCTTTCAATCCGATGAGCAGTTCTCTTAGTATTTTTTTTGGTCAGATCTCAACTTGACCTCCACCATTCCTGTTAAATACATTAAGTTCTCCTGCTTTGTGGGAATCACAATTTCCAGAGTGCTCTGCAGCTACAGAGTGCCAACCATATCTGGGCATACATACACACAGTACATTCATTCATTCATTCATTCATTCATACACACCAGGGTAATTTTTTTTAGAATATCCAATCCACCTGATCTCCATGTTTTTGGACTGTGGGAGGAAACCGGAGTCCCCGGAGGAAACCCACGCAGACACGGGGAGAACATGGAAACTCTGCTCAGATGGGGACTCGAACCCAAGACCTCAGCGCTGAGAGGCGAATGTGCTAACCACTAAGCCACCGTGCCGCCATTCTTTTACATTAACAAATGTAAACAAAATATAACATGAAAACAGGTGTCAAAATCAACACACAGATCAGTATTCATGCATCACTTCAAAGCCTAAGAGGGTTTTCTCATTTGCTTGATGCATCACTACAGACATATGCATTATTACTATTGGGGCTCAGCAGACTAAGGCACTGACATTATGCTCAGAGGATCGCGAGTTTGAATCTCAGTCATGCTACTTGTCATCAACAACCAGAGCGCTGAGAGAGAGCAAAACTGGCTCTAGCATGTGCCATTCTTCACCCTCTTAGAGTCAGGGACATTACAACTGATTGAGAAAATAATTGTTAAAAAAGTTTCACAGCAAACGTGCATTAAAAAATTTAACCAAGCGGTCTGATTTTAATACCTTTCCTCATTCATTTGCAACTTTGCACCCATTACTTAAAGTTGTAACCACATTCTGTGGCTGTGTAACAGCTTTGTAAGTTTGTCGTAGGTGGCAGGTTTTTTTGTGTAGTGTCTCTCTTCATGCAGCACCTGTATTGAAATGTCTCTCTCACATTCACTGCCTATTCTTCATATTGTAAGAAGAACTAGCTAGAATAGAAGGCTTTGTGCTTATTGTCCAACTACCAAACAGTTAATTTCTTTGCATTTACACATCACGACTGAACAGAGGAATTTGGGCAGCAATGTGAGGGAAAAATAAGCCGGGTCTCAATAACACACAGACCCCCTCTCTTTCAGATAAAAGAGGGTGGAGGGAAAGCCCATCTTAAAAAGATGCCTTTGTTTCCAAATTTTTAAAGTAACAGTCACAGATCACAACTGCATTCCAGACAGAGGAGAAGAAAAGCCTTGAACTGACAGAGAAAGGAGAGAAGAACATGGAGGAGAAAGTTTGTTGCGAGTCAGGCACTCGTAGAATGAGGCCCCTTTCTCTCCCCTTCCATCACAACTGTACTCTTTCACTCAATAAAGCACTGAAACCACAGATATCGCCTGTAGTAAATGACATATAATCATTTATACTAGTCTCTCCGTAGTGGAATTTACTACTGCATCTATAAAAATATTAGAATATTGTGAAAAAGTTCATTGTTGTTCATAATTTAGTACACCCGAAGTACACCCCAGTCATCAAACGTGTAAAACCCACAACACGGTCTGTCAAGGTCTGCACAAATTCCAGCACACAGACTGGAGTGTGTTTGCAGCTCAGGCCACCACAGACTTTCACATTAACATTGACTCTTACACCAACTCTGTCCTGGACCACATTAACAGCTGTGTGGACACAGTGACCACTCACAGAACAATAAAAACCTTCCCCAATCAGAAGCCCTGGATGAACGGAGAGGTTCGCCTCCTGCTCAAAGCAAGAGATGCTGCCTTCAGGTCTGGAGACCAGGAGGCTTACAGCTCTGCCAGAGCCAACCTCAGAAGGGGCATCGCCAAGGCTAAACACTGCTACAAACAGCGGATTGAAGAGCACTTCAACTTCTCTGACCCCCGCCGTATGTGGAGCGGATTACGCTCACTTACCAACTTCAAACCTTCTGCCATTAAACCCCTACCAACCGTGCCTCACTCCCAGATGAGCTCAACAAATTCTATGCTCGGTTTGACAAGGAATCCAAGGTGGCCCTCCCCAGTTCAGATATACCATCTGGACAGCAGCCACTTACATTCTCCATCACGGATGTCTACCACACTCTGAGCAAGGTGAACGCGAGGAAAGGAGCTGGCCCTGATGGAGTACCTGGCCGCATGCTTAGAGCATGTGCTAAGCAGCTGGCTGGGGTCTTCACAGACATCTTCAACCTGTCAACGGCACAAGCAGTTGTCCCCACTAGCTTCAAGACTGCCACCATTGTGCCAGTGCCAAAGCATTCATCTGCCTCAGCCCTGAACGACTTCCGCCCTGTTGCACTCACACCCATAATCTCCAAGTGCTTTGAAAGACTAGTGCTTTCAAATCGAGCTTTTATTTCTGGTGTGTTTTTGTAGCTGCTTGTGTTTGGAGACTGACTTCTATCACTCCTTCTGACTTATATCAAAGTTTCTGTCCAGCGGTAGCACTCATAGGCGGACACACTTCACACTAGCCTCGCGCCAGTAAAGAGCTTCTCCTTACATTCTTACATTCGCAACACCATGAGCCAAGGCCGTAGCCTACCTCTGCTGGCCATTGAGAGGACACTAGTCAAGTCCCTGGA
>BRDA01008251.1:5794-21478 GCA_036984385.1 Crenuchus spilurus | reverse complement strand
ATAACACTGTATTTTGCACTTCTGGTTAGATGCTAACTGCATTTCATTGGCTCTGTACATGTACTCTGAACAATGACAATAAAGTTGAATCTAATTTAATAATAAAAAAAAAAAGTAAACTGTGATTTTATTTCCATTTTACATTGTGATATTTCAAGCCTTTTTTGTTTTATGTTGGCTTACAGTTCAGTCCAAAATCTCATTTAAATTTGGAGTAAATTATTATTCAAACAGTGTCAACATTAAAAAAAGGCTTGAAATATGTCACTTAATGTGTAATGAATATAAAATGACCGTTTACCTTTTTTAATTAAATTCTAAACATGAAAATGAACTCTCACTATTCTATTTTTTGGAGAAGAAACAATGTACTGACTCTCTAATTTAAAATTTGCATACTTCAATATTTCCACATACTAAGTTTGTAGTCTAGTAACCAATAAAATAAAGTTTCATGAATTGGTTTTATTGCATATAGCTGCAACTGTGTATTCAAAGCCTTAAAATTAAAATAAACCAAGACTTCTAAAGAAATTAAGGGAATCAAGATCTATGCTTCTGTCATACATTAAACAAACTATTAATATACAACGCAATCAACAATTCAAATCTTCATGAGATTAGACTAAGAGCATATAAATGGGGAGCCTCAATAGCACAGAAGATACAAGTTTCATACTCAAGGCATCTGTCAGTACCAGCTGTATGAGAAAAGGAAGGAGTTGACTCCTGTTCTCTTGGCTTTACCACATGTGAGAGTGCTCTGGAACTCCACCCTTTGTGTGTGTCTCTCTGTGTATGTGCATTTACATGTGTGTGTCCTGTAATTCAACTAGTTGGGGTAGAGGCTGGACAGTCTACTGGAAGATGGTCACTGTGAAGTGGCTTCAGTCTGCTCTGCTTTAGGTGCTGCTGTGGCTTTTGGGTGGAGCTCAGGGAGGAGGTCTTACTTCAATGCTATGAGGTTTAGAACAGCTGTGTTTAGAATATGTGATACACAAGGACACTAATGGAAGTATGAGACACAAAAAGACTTAATCTGAAGTATTAACATGAATTATTATTTGGCCTGTATTTATTTACTCTAAATGTCATACATCTGAATTTACGGGCATTATTTTTATATTTAAAAGTATGTAGAAGTGAATAAAGTGATTTTAAGTCACATTTTTTTCATAAAAGACCTGGAAGGTGAAAACACTCTGGAATTCAGTTGGACGTCTGCAGTCTCGCAGTATTCTGTGGATGCTGTTAATGGGACACAGCATTATCATGGATACACTAGAATAAAAGTGATTAGCCTATAAACAACCTCCATAAACACTCTACACTAGAAAACTGATATTTTATATAAACAACTTCAATAAGCATTATTATTCACTAGAATGGGAGATATGTGGAAGCATTTTTTCAACTAGAGTATGTTCTTTAAAAAGAAAAAGGTTCTTGTTCAAAATAAGTACTAATGTATAAGTACTAAGCATATCCATTATATACCTAAATTCCATGCTACCTTATGGGAAATGTGTGTTAAATCTCTGGCAGAGAGTAATAAGCTGGACTAAAGGAGACAGTAAAACTAAAAACCCTTAACTAAAAAGCTGCCACACTTTCCTACCTCATCCTTCTACGATAGAAGATTTAGTATCTGGAACAGCAGCATTTGTGGGTTTTATCATAGATTTCAAACACTGATTTTTGTTATTTATTTATTTATTTTCCCTCTGTTGTATTTGAAGGATTGACCGATGACCAAGTGAGTGACAAAGCTTTCCTACCTGACACCAATAAGAAGGGCGATAAGCATGGAGCAAATAGGATCAGCGATCATCAGGTCATACTTCTGCATCAAAAAGGCTGAGATGATGACTCCAATACTACCCAATGTATCCGCAACAATGTGAAGAAAAACTCCTGTAAGACACAAAACACAGCTGCTGGAAATGACTTTAATTACAGTGCAATTTAAAAATACACTATATATAACAACACAAGAATGAACAAAAACAAAAAAAGTGATTCATCTGAAGCGGCAGTTAATTAGTTTAACAAATTTTTCATATACTAAAAGTTTGTCAACATTATAGAGAATATCTGCTCTTACAACAACTCACTATATAAAATTACACTGTATCCCTATAAGTACATTAACTTTCAAATTATGTAATAAGTTAAACAGATACTGAGCTACTTGTGATGGTCCAATAACCCTCACTAAGACCCCCTAAGCTGAACATGTAATGATTGAAGTCGCTGTCAATTTCCCAGAATGCACAACCACAGTAAGTTAGTGAACCTCGAATTAAACTGAAAGTCCTTCCAAATGTGGTGAGAGCAGGACAAGCAAAACAAATAGGAATGCTAAAGCCCTTCACTGAGAGATACAAAAGAACATTTTGAGGATTTTGGGGAGGGCAGACAAAATTGACTCTCAATTCATCATGGGGCAGAGAAGAGATCCCTCAGCAAAAGCAAAAACAAGGATGGAGGCAGTGTAACCTTTTGCACTGTCACCTCCTCCCTTCCTCCCTCTCTCCGGACGACCCCCCCATCTCCATACAGCGCTCTCCGTCCCCCCTGAGCTGGCCTCCCAAAGGACCCATTCTCTCTCTCTGTGTGCCAGGGTGAAGGGGACAAACTCACTTTCACTTCTCTGCTCTTTTCCCACACAAGCTCACACAAAGAGTTTTAAAGTGACAGTGCTCCTGCGAGCTCTCAGATGTCAGTTTTAACCCAGTTATCCTAAGGTCAGAGGTCAGCCGCTGGGCTGGCCTGACCCGTCACCTTGCCACAAATAAAACTCCATCAACCAGTCATGTCTTATACTACTGGAAGGGTCACATGATCACTAATCTACACTGGCTAGTTGAACTCATTCTGGTCATTTGAACCACCCAGTGCATTTGTGGAGTTTATGTTGTCCCATGTGACTGAAAAATTTGAGCATTAAAGCATTAAGTGAGAAGCAGAGCCAAAGAGGAAAGGCTGTCCAGATGTGATTATAAGTAAAGAAAATATTTTCAAATCAAATGTGGTGTGAAGCACAAATTAACCATATGCAGTACTGTTATATGCTGTTCACCCTGGCAAAAAGCAGAGGACTCTGCTGCCATCTGCTGTTTGCCTGAGGCATGAATGCACTACTTCACCTTGTAAAATCTGTTTGCTGGCACCTTTGCCTGGTGTGTGAGAGTGGTCATCTACAAACGAAAGGACAAATAAAATTAAGCAAGCCAAAGCACACCAAACAACTGAAAATTACAACCACATTCAAGTTAAATAGTAGAACACTGAGGAAGCAATAACCTGTGCATGATGAACCTCAGACAACTTAAAATTATTCCCAAATACGCAGACATAATAATAATAATAATAATAATAATAATAATAATAATAATAATAATAAATACATCAGTATGAACAGATGCTGATGTCAATGTTTTCATGTACATGCCTTTGGGTTCCAATAATAATACTGTTAGGTCACCAAATATTGACTAGAAATATAATTCAACTCTAAATGCCCGTGGTTGTTACTGTATTACTATTTTACTTTAGCAGACCACTTGGCCTTACCATGGCAGTGTGAATCATCATGTGAATGCCCATGCCCATGTCCATGATCATGCCCATGCCCATGCTTGGTCTCATGGCTGTGCCCATGGCCATCGTGGCTGTGCCCATGGCCACCGTGGCTGTGCCCATGGCCACCGTGGCTGTGCCCGTGGCCTATGCTGCCGTTGAATAAAGAATGGCTGTGCCCATGACCTATAAAGAGAACCTTAAATGTTAGAAAGATACACACAAACGAAGCAGTCTACCAGAATTTTGCAAAACATGGACAAAATACATTATAGCTGTGCAATATTTCCAAAAGTTTGTAGACACCTGCTCATTTACCATGTCTTCTAAAATCAATTGACAATTTGTCAACCTTTGCTGTAGTAACAGTCTCTACTCTTCTGTGAAGGTTTAACACTACATTTTTGAACATTGTTGTGAGGATTTGATTGCATTCAGCCATAACAGCATTACAGAGATCAGTTACTGCTGCTAGTTTATTCATTCTGGATCACAAACAACACTCCAAACAGAGGCTAATGGATGAAGATTGATCACTCCATAGCCCAATGCTGGTCTTTATATGGCTCTAGGTAACATTTGGTATTGGGCACAGTGACATTAGGCTGGACCTACACTACAAAAGTTGTAAAATACTAACTGATTGTTAAAATAGGAAGC
This sequence comes from Crenuchus spilurus, assembly GCA_036984385.1. Taxonomy (NCBI): domain Eukaryota; kingdom Metazoa; phylum Chordata; class Actinopteri; order Characiformes; family Crenuchidae; genus Crenuchus; species Crenuchus spilurus. Next base: position 17,236 of record BRDA01008251.1, on the reverse strand, counting down.
ATCACAATTAATGTCATTTTCTTTCAGAACATCTCATACTTTCTATTGTACATAGGTTAAAATCAGCCGAACTTTAAAACTGCCTTCTCTGACAAGATGCCTTGATATATTTTTGGACAATTGCTGTTCTGCAACAGCTGAGAACTGCTTCAATAAACTTCAGTCTTGGAGGGGTGCAGCAATGCACAATTATTTTACATTTTCAGTCAAGTTTCATAATGAGTCAGAGAAATTTTACAGGCCTGTGTTTACACTGCATTAAAATGTGCCCAGTATCTGAACACTGTCCATAAACACATTTAAAAGGCAAGTGTATGTTGTGGCCACTAAGAAAATATAATTTGCCTTCATCTTTCCTCCTTACATCACCTGCCCTCGTCACATAGCCAGCCAAGACTCGAGTCTCAGAAGCTAGTTATAACTATATATAGATAGTAGTAGAATGATGATTCACCTTCTCCACCATGCGAATGTCCGTGGCCTCCATGCTGGAACACAAAGACTCCTACGAGGTTGACCAGGAGTCCTGCTATAGACACAGGTAGAAGACGATCGTGATGCACATCAGGAGGTTCTAATGCCCTCTGTGGAAGATGGAGAATAAAAACAGAATCAGAAATCAGCAAAGAACATCACACTGAGGCTGTTTATATCTTGCATCAACATGCATATTCAGTGACTGGATCATGCAAGAATTTCATTTGACCACAAAAAAGTTAGATGTAAACACTTATGAGGCACTCTGATCAGATTACAATCACACAAACCAAACTCAGACACAGGCAAATACTACACAGTTTAAATATCAGTATACAAAATACAGTTAGTGAGAAGAATGAGTAATTGTGAAACCACAACTCTCTAGTACCAGTCTGCTATCTCATGTCAAAAGGGTCCAAAGCAGTCACAGTATTAACTATACTTATCTCAATTGTGCAGTAATAGCTGAACTACAGCCTGATTTGGACTGGAGTAAATTTACAAATCGCAAAACAAAAATATTAACAATATTATATAGCTGTATCCTATTTATAGTAATACTGGTTTTATTTGTTACTGTACTTATAGTGCTGTAATATATGACTTTCCCTCTGGGATAAATAAACTGGTCTGTCTCTCTGTCTGTTTAGAAATGTCCATTAAAAAGGTTTGGACAGAAGATCTGCGACTCTAAACGGTACATGAGAAAGCATTATGTGGAGGAAAGAAACTAAAATCCATAACAGAGGTGAGACACCAGCTCATTACACAGGCTTACTAAAGAAGAATGCACTTATTAAAGGAGCAATTATAATCACAGCTACAGTTACAAATGAACTGTGATATCACATCACGTGACACCCATCCAAGTTAATAAAAAATACACACCCCAGAAACATTTCACTGCCATCTGGATGCAGGAGTTTCATCTCTAAGGAAACGTGTAAAATGTGAAACAGAAGACAACCCTCTGATAAACTTATCCAATTCAATTATGGCTACTGATAGTCATTTTCAGGTTAGAAGCAGAAAAAAATTTAATCTGCAACTATTCATCATGAATACAGGACAACAGAGACAGATTCACTGTATATTCCTCATATTAAAAGATTTGTTACGTTATGTTCTAAAACACAAACAATGGGGTGGAGTCATATGAAAGATTAAATTGTCTTCATTCAACTAGAGTAGCCTATTTTCAGCTGCCAATTAAAGACTTTCAGTTAGAATAAGTAATAAAAACACTGAAAATGTCTTGAAGTAATGATTTTTTGATGCAGTCCTTTACTGAGGTTTGAATATTTCACAAACACATCAAACTGAGAACTACTGAAAACCTTGCGTCACCTCCATATATTCCCTTGAGTGCTGTGCAGACGGAAAATGATATGCAAGACAAAAAATGACCAAAAATAATCTACATCTTGCATTTATTTATTTTAGTTGCTGTATAAAACCCCTAAATACAGTGGGTAGATAAGAGGTTAATTAGATTAAATTCAATTGGCTTCAATTTACCTCCCTAAACTGTAATCTGCTCTATCCAAATGACACAAACTTCAACCTCACAGCTGAATACATGCAAGAATTTAGGTCATAAGGAAGATCTTCCACATACTACAGAGTAAGGATGCTGCCAAGGCCATGATTTACCTACAAACTGAAACAACGTACATGCTGATATACATTTTAAATTAAAAAATAAAATCAATCTGCATTTGAACATACTGTATATGATTTCTAGTAAAATGAGTAAATGGAACCAAGCAAAAGCATATCCAGATAAAATTCAGACAAAAGAAACATCAATGCAAGATGTAAACAGTCTCATCAATTAAACATGAATTAATGCATGTGATGTGAAAACTACTGACCTCCACTCCCTCTGAGAAGATAAAGAAGGCAGTGAAGATCAGAAAGAGGCCATTCACAAAGCCTGCAAGCACTTCTGCTCTGACATAGCTGCAAAAAGAAGCATATGATCAGGAATACTTGGAAGAAGATTTATGAAAACCACCACTGCACAACATGATAAAAACACTTCTTGCTATAGCACACCACAGAAGAGTATACATATATTTCTTTAAGTTAGCAATACACAACATTTCCTTTAAAAAACTGCTTCAATAAACTGAAAATTGAAGTTGATCAAGTGTTAAATAATTCAAGTGTTAAAGAATCAATAATTAAACCATGCTTGAGCTCTTACCCATATGAGAAGGAGTCATTAGACCTCCATCGTGAAATCACTGACGCTGCAAGGCCTGCCAAAAGTGCAGTGCAGTCGAAGAACATGTGAAAAGAATCTGATATCAACCCTAAACTGAAATTGAGGTAGAAAGGACAGAGAGAGGGAGGGTGACAAAACTTCAAAACCAGCACAACATTGTCAATGATAGTCACAGTTAGGACAATGTTTATATACTCATACATACTCCCTGGGCCCTTCATTAGGTACATACCGTTTATCTTCATTTTTGTTCATTTTATCAACTCCACTGACCATATAGGTGCATGCTGTAGTTTTACAATTACAGACTGTAGTATGTGGAGAAACAGATGGACTGCAGTCAGTAATTGTAGAACTACAAAGTGCACAAACATGGTTAGAAGAACTGATAGAAATGGTTGTTCTCTTAGCTTCTCTGATTTTTTTAACTAATTAAACCACTAAAAAGTGAGTCATTACTTTGTTTATCACATTACATTACATTTTTTGTCATGAATTTGAATAAAACAACTAATAAAAGTATGAAAATCATTTAATGATTTTCTAATGATTCAGCAATCATTGGCCTCATCACAAATGAGGATGACAGAGGACAGGGAATGAATTCAGGACTTGGTGGATTGATGTTGGCAGAATAACCTCCAGATCAATGTGAGGAAGACAAAAAAAACTGGTGGTGGATTTCCACACGTGTACACACGCCTCTTCACCAGTGAACATCAAAGGAACAGACTTTGAGAGAGTGACCTCTTATAAGTACCCGGGTGCTCACCTGAACAATAAACTGGACAGGACAGATAACACTATTGCATGTTTACAGAGCAGACTCTACTTTCTCATGAGGTTGAGGTCATACAGAGTGCAGGGAGCACTCTGATTACCTTTTTTGATACAATAGTGGCATCAGCCAACTTTTATGGAGTGGGACAGCAGCATCTCTGCCACAGACAGTAGGAGATTAGGCAAACTGATTCAGAGGTCCCACTCTATAATGGGATGCCCCTTAGACCTGGTGTAGGTGGTGGGAGAAAGGAGGAGGCTGGAGAATAATTCTCTGCCCATGCATGAGTCTGACAGCTCTGTAAAGTTCCTTCAGTGATCGGGTGCTTCACCCAAAGTTTGTGAAGGAACGTTATCACAGGTTCTTTGTTCCTGCTGTGGAACTATACAATCAACACTGCTCCCAGTACATCACTTATAAACACACAGACACAGACATAAATATCTGAAGGAAATATTTTCTGACGATACATATGCATAACATGTAATATTCATTACAATACTGTGATATTTATAGAGCATTATGTGTAATATTTTAATCCATCAATGTGCAAAATTCCATGTACAACAATCATGTACATTTAGTTACAAGAGTTTTGTTATAATTCACTGCTGTAACATTTTGAATTTCCCTATTTTGGGACAAATAAAGGATTATGTTATCTTAATAAATCACGTAATACACAGAGGTACCTTGGGATACGAGCAGACCAACATACAATTTTTTTTAAGATACAAGCTGCGACTCTATTTTTGTTCGAGATCAAAGCAAAATTTCAAGATACGAGTTGCTGCTGCTAGTTGGCACGTTGTCGCAAAGGTCCAATATGGGCAGCACAACACCTGCATCTCATTCTTTCTCACGTGTTACCCTCAGAATCAAGTCCAATCTCGTACACTGTACTCCTTTAATAACGTAAGTACAGTAATTATGTTAAATACTGTTAATATTATTGACCCAGGCACAGCCCGTCATCCGTGTGGGCGCGCCAGCCCTGAACATAGATATGGAGGCTTGCAGCTGCTTATGAGTGACAACTGTTTTGTACTGAACTGCAAAGAATGAACCATGGCATCCCATTCTTCAGCCAGTTGCTGAATTTCTTGGCAGCAGTCGGATGCTGAAGTGAAAATGGAAGAAGAGAGATTTTACTGTACAGCGCGCATAGGTCCAGTATGGGCAGCACAACACCTGCATCTTGTGTTACCCACAGAATCAAGTCCAATCTCGTGTGCTGTACTCCTTCTTTTTTAAATAAACTGATAGTAAAAATGTTTTAAACCCTTAATCCTATTTAATTTTAATAACATACATAGAGTAATTATGTTAAATACTGTTAATATTACTTCGCGCAGACAAAAGACCCATGCAGCCCGTCATCCGTGTGCGTGTCGGCCCTGAACATGGATATGCTGCTTCAAAGTAGTCAAAACTGTTTTGTACTGAACTGTAAAGAACGAACCATGGCATCCCATTCTTCAGCCAGTTGCTAAATTTCTTGGCAGCAGTCGGATGCTGAAGTGAAAATGGAAGAAGAGAGATTTTACTGTACAGCGCGCATAGGTCCAGTATGGGCAGCACAACACCTGCATCTTGTGTTACCCACAGAATCAAGTCCAATCTCATGTGCTGTACTCCTTCTTTTTTAAATAAACTGATAGTAAAAATGTTTTAAACCCTTAAACCTATTTAATTTTAATAACATACATAGAGTAATTATGTTAAATACTGTTAATATTACTTCGCGCAGACAAAAGACCCATGCAGCCCGTCATCCGTGTGCGTGTCGGCCCTGAACATGGATATGCTGCTTCAAAGTAGTCAAAACTGTTTTGTACTGAACTGTAAAGAACGAACCATGGCATCCCATTCTTCAGCCAGTTGCTGAATTTCTTAGCAGCAGTCGGATGATGTAGTGAAATGGGAGAAGAGATTTTACTGTACAGCATGCACTACACATCTACACAGTACCGTGCACATCAAATTCCCAGCGAATTTAAAAAGCTACAGCAAGTATTCCCAAAAAAAATATTTTACACTAATATTTATTGAAATCTGAAATTGAAATATTTTGCTATACATTGGTAAAGTGTGTGTGTGTGTATATATAGATAGATAGATAGATAGATAGATAGATAGATAGATAGATAGATAGATAGATATGTGTGTGTGTGTTTCTTAATTCAAAACATGTCTTTTTGTCCATAATTTAGGATGGTTTGGGGATGTTTCACAGGGCTGGAACGGATTAAATCTATTTCAGTTATTTTAAATGGGAGAAATTTGTTTGATATACGAGTTGACTGACTTACGAGCTCTGTTACAGAACAAATTAAACTCGTATCTCATGGTAAAACTGTATTACTGCTTAGACTAAAAAAAAAAAAAGTATGTGCCATTTTTCCTACTACATTCAGTAGCAAGGGTTAAAACACCAAAACATAACAGAAAGCTGCACTGAAGCCTCATCCAAAATAATTCTGGGACACTTCTTTCCGCAAGCTTTAACTTGTCAGGGTTCATGAAGGTGCAACCTCAAGCAAACAATTTCAAAGACTGCCACCCTTATCACCTATTATTGGTGTCCTGACACAGAAACTCGAGCTCAATACTAAAATGGGCCTTTTGGAGGCAGAAGGAAACTAGTGTTACAAATCCCAGCCGCAGTGATTCATGTTTAGAGCGACGTGGCACATCCTGAGCTCTGCTCAGTGCTGCTGTAGCTCCAGCTAACAAACCCCCGTGTTACAGCTTACCTGTTACTCCATATTCCGTACAGCAGCTCCACAAAGGCAAACGACAGGTTCAGACACAGGAAGAAAAATAAATTCCGCGATGTCTTATCAGCGAGGATTGAGCTAAGACAGAGAAGACATAAGCAGTAACGTTAATGTTCACTAGCCAAACATTAGGCTAAGCTAGCTTCACTTCCTAAAACAACTGTAAAAACACACCAGTGTTGGGATTCTTTACTCCTGTTTACCAGCTGGTTAAATCCTGATTTTTCCCCAATAACGAATTATCTTGTCTAAACCTGAACTAATATTAGCAGGGTTTAACTTGTTGGCTAACCTAGCTAGCATAGCCACTGAGGGGTAAATACACACTTATAAACGTATAAACATTTTAATTCATATCATAATGTGCCTGTTTACGTCTACAAGTTATTACTGAAGTTAGACCGTGTCATGTTTTTAAGTGCTGGCTAAAAGGCTAACACTGCTAAGCTAAGCTAGCGTTAAATTAACTGCAGTGAGGGAAGTACAGATTAGCATCTCGGCTAACTCCACTACTGTCAGTCAGTGTCATTCATCCAAAAAGCACGAGGTGAACACACGACGTACCGAAACCATCCTGAGAGTTTGATGAACAGGTTGAATTTCGCAGGCTTGTACTCATCGTCTTTTATCGACAGCGGCAACATCTCTGCTGGAGCCGCTCCGCCGATACAGAAACACTATAAACACAAGAGAAGCGCTCCAACACGATGACGCGGAACTAACACAGCCTGACGTCATCACGGCCACACGGCTTACGTCAGATCGACGGTCCGCCCACTATCTATCTATCTATCTATCTATCTATCTATCTATCTATCTATCTATCTATCTATCCATCCATCCATCCATCCATCCATCCATCCATCCATCCATCAATCTATCTAAAGTTGCACACATTGCTGCCCCAGATGGGCAAATATGTCATTTTAAAGGAAAATACAATTCTAGTAGTTGTAGTAATAGTAGTAGTAGTAGTAGTAGTAATAGTAAGTTACTATTACTACTACTACTATTACTATTACTACTATTACTAATGTTATTATTATTATTATTATTAGTAGTAGTAGTAGTAGTAGTAGTAGTAGTAATAATAATAGCAGCATTAGTAGTAATAGAATCAGTAGTAATAGTAGTAGTAGTAGTAATAATAGTAGTAGTAGTAGTAATAGTAGTAGCAGTAGTAGTAGTAGTAATAGAAGCAGCAGTAGTAGTAGTAGTAACAGTAGTACTAGTAATAGTAGTAGTAGCAGTAGTAGTAATAGTAGCAGTAATAATAGTGCAATAGTAATAGTAGCAGTAGTAGTAGTAATAGTAATAGTAGTATTAGTAATAGTAGCAGTAGTAATAGTAATAGTAGTAGTAATAGTAGCATTTGTAGTAATAGCAGTAGTTGTAATAGTAGCATTAGTAGTAATAGCATTCATAGTAATAGCAGTAGTAGTAGTAATAGTAGCATTATTAGCATTAGTATTAGTAATAGTAGTAGTAATTGTAGCAGTAGTAATAGTAGTAGTAGCAGTAGTAGCAGTAGTAGTAGTAATAGTAGTAGTAATAGCAGTAGTAGTAGTAATAATAGCATTCGTAATAGTAGTAGTAGTAGTAGTAGTAATAGCAGTAGTAATAGTAGTAGTAATAAAAGCAGTATTAATAGTAGTAGTAGTAATAGTAGTAGTAAAAGCAGTAGTAGTAATATCAGCAGTAGTAGTATTAGTAATAGTAGTAGTAGTAATAGTAATAGTAGTAGTAATAGTAGTATTAAAAGCAGTAGTAGTAGTAATAGTAGCATTAGTAGTAATAGTAATAGTAGTAATAGCAGTAGTAGTAATAGTAGTAATAAAAGCAGTAGTAATAGTAGCAGTAGTAGTAATAGAAGCAGTAGTAGTAATAGTAGCATTATTATTAGTAGTAGTAGTAGTAGTTGCAGAAGTAAAAGTAACTGTAACAGTAGCAGTAGTTCTAGTAATAGTAGTAGTAGTAGTAGTAGTAGTAGTAGTAGTAGTAGTAGTAATAGCATTAGGTAGTAGTGGTATTTTTAGCTATTTATTTTATTTTCAGTATATTTATGTATTATGTTTAAATAAACTGTGAAAACTGTGTCCTGTCATCTTAAATGAACGAAGTAATGAATAGAATATATGTACTATAAATAACAGTGTTTTACCAGCAGGTGTCGCTCTTGTATTATATGAAGGATGAGGGTTTTCCTCTCCAGTTTTAGATGCTGTAAATGTTTGCACAGGTCTAAATGTGCTGAAAATAAACCCTAGCGTAAGTAAGGCTTTTCAATGTTTTATTAAACTAAACTTATCTGGTCATCAGTCAGAAATAAGAGCCTAAAGCCAAGGCTAAATAAACCTACATCAGCAGAAGTTTCTGCACTGTCAGACAGCACTGAGACGAGCAGAGAAAGAAAGACAGACTAGGAAAGAAAAAAGCAGCCGGTAGAGTAGTGACTGGACATGTGAGTTGCATTTGAAAGGCTTTAATGTGAAGAAGTGAAATAAGACAAATAATCCTCAGTAACAGAGCTGCAGACTAAAGCTGGTTCCCATGGAAACTGTTTCAGCAAAGAGACTAAACTAAAGCAGTGCCTGATACACACAACCAGACAGAGCCAGAGTGTCAGTACTGATAATACCATGACCAGAGAGAAAACGATAGAGAGAGAGACATACAGAGAGAGAGAGAGAGAGAGAGAGAGAGAGAGAGAGAGAGAGAGAGAGAGAGAGAGAGAATGACTGTTTTGTGTGTGTGTTTGTCAGAGAGAGACAGACAAAGAGAGACATATAGTTAGAGATATAAAGAAAGTCTGTGTGTGTGTGTGTGTGTGTGTGTGTGTGTGTGTGTGTGTGTGTGTGTGTGTGTGTGTGTGAGAGAGAGAGAGAGAGAGAGAGAGAGATAAAGAGAGAGAGAGATAAAGAGAGAGAGAGAGAGACAGAGAGAGATAAAGAGAGACAGAGAGAGAGAGATAAAGAGAGAGATAAAGATAGAGAGAGAGAGAGAAAGAGAGAGAGAGCTAAAGCATACAGAGTTTGACTTTGTGGACATAATAAAAGACAAATGATTGTATAATGAATAAAATAGAACGTAGACTAACAGAATGTGTCATTTATACGTGAAGGTGCAGTATCAGTGCTCTAAAGACAATTATAAACATCCATACCTCAGCTACATGATAAATATGTGCTAACAGTACTGGTCTATTACTGGTCTGTACAGCTGAACTTGTGACCAGCTCTAATAATAAACCTTCACAAGAGCACCTCTCTGTCACCAGGCCAGACCACATGATACTATACAGCATATACTCTCCTCATATCTCCTTTTGATATCCCAGAATTTCCAGTAAATCTCTGATCCTTTCTCAGCCCAGACAGAAAGCAATAAAAAAAATGTAAAAACGCTGATGATGCTATGTTTAATTCCCCTCAGAAAACTGAGCAGGACATGTTCACTTACTCAACAGAACCACAGAACATTACAATATTTACATCATACCATAAACGTCCACTTCCTCAAGACATTAGGTACCACAGGGGGAAAGAAAGAAAGAAAACAAAACTGAAGAGAAAGAAAGAAAAACAGAAAGAAAGAGATAAAGGACGGAAGGAACAAACAAAGAAAACAACAAGAAAGGAAACAGAATGAAAAATAAAGAAAAAAAGAAAACTATGGATAAGAAAGATCCAAAGAAAGAATAAAAGAAAGAAATCAGAAAGAAAGAAAACAAAATGGAAAAGAAAGAAAACAGAATGAAAAAGAAAGAAAGAAAACAGAATAGAAGAGAAAAAAGAATGAACAAAAGAAAAAGAAAAAGAAAGAAGAGGAAAAGTAAACATTATGTAAGAGAGAAAAAAGAAAGCAGTGAGGAAAGTGTTAAAGGCTTACGTGATTATCATATTAAAGTGCTAAAGGGAAAAATCTGATGACATCAGCAGAGTCCACTATAATGTCCATCAGTAAACACATCAGGCCAACTGTGGGGAACATTCCCTCTCTGCCCTGCTGGAATACTCAACCTTCCTGTGAAGAAACCCCTGCCAGCTTTGTCCCCAGCATACTTTTATCTGTCCTGCAAACCTGTAGAAGCAAAAACAAGAGCCTGTGGTGTTGTTTGTTCTGGCTGAAGCTCTCTGAGCTCATACTCTGTGTGCTCTTCTGCTGTTCTCAGCTGTGGAGAGGCCTCTCGTTCCACACTCATCACACATACAGCACCAGACCTGCTGGATGAGCTTTCGTTTCAAGAGCAGCACTTTTACACAGTCGCTTTAGAGTATTAACACACACAACCTTTCTGACTAATTACGTTTGTCACAGAGGACTTACAGTCAAATGAAAATAAGCCATCTTCTACAGAGAACACTTCTGCATTGATGCACACCTACTGCTTATTTACAGAATTTAAGATAAATACATTCTGAAAAAGTTATGGCTCATTCTCATCTCTGCAGTGACAGTGATGTGGTGGTGTGTTCGTGTGCATTGTGCTGGTACAAATGGATCCGACATAACAGAGTTGCTGGAGATTTTAAACACTATGTTGGCTCACTGTCTGCTCTATTAGACATACCTACCTTGTCGGTCCACCTTGAGAAGTGGCCAGTAAGTGAATATAAACTACATGTCTTGTGCCACTCTGATCTGTTGAGGCATGGACAACACAAGACCTCTGGTGGTATCTGGCACAAAAACAGATGTTGTGAGGTGATCTTCCGCAGTTTGGACATGTGTACACAGGACATCTCTCAAATGCTTGATCAGATTGAAATCTTGGAAATTTATCTTGGAATATGCCCCCTTGAAGTCATATAAAATCTGTCCATACAAGCTACAAGAAGACTACTGTGTTGTAATTTAAGCCTAATAGCAGTTTTTAAACCTGTTTTCTGTCGATTGCTGCTCTAAAGATTTACACTCCTGATCAAAATCTTAAGACCAGTTAAAAAATTGCAAGAATTTGCATTCTGCACTATTAGATCTTAAGAAGGTTCTAAGTCATGTCATGTCATGTCATGTCATACGCCGTCATCGCTTCGCGATGGTAGGCTGCACAGACGAGTCACTTCTCTCCAATGCCATCTGTCTCTGGCACGATCGGAAGATGTTCGTTGGTCTCTGTCTACCGTAACCTCTCTTCACTGAGCAGACACGTCGGATGGTAGCGCTTCGCT
>BRDA01008250.1:24963-38530 GCA_036984385.1 Crenuchus spilurus | reverse complement strand
ATATACACATCTCACATATACACAGTACACACTTTGTCTCTCTCTCTCTCTCTCTTTAACACACACATACATACATACACACACACACACACACACACACACACACAGAGTTATATGTTTGTGTACAGCTGAACTCAGTGGCATTTCTGTTAGCGTGCCGTTACCACGTGGCCTGGGCTCTGAGTTCACTCTCATGATATTTGCTCAGAGAAGCAGGTGATGAGCAAAAGATGCAGGTGATGAAGTTTGGAGCCGTAACGTCAGTGTACTGACATTTTCTCCTTTTCTTTTTCACTGATAACATCTTTCTGCATCCTGTAGTTTGGTTGGGCAATATCACAACAGAACAGCCTCACAGTACTGAGTCATACTGACGAGGACAAACAACTAAAACAGTTCATTAAACTTATCGAATAAAATATTATTGTTCTTTGTCTGTTCCTCATTGTTGTTTGAATTTCAGTGCTGTCTGTTTCTTTTATTGTTGTCCTTATCTCTCGTTGTTGTCCATTATTGATATTGTCAATTGTTTGTTGTTGTCCGTTATTGTTGTTCTTTTTTATGTCTGTTACCTGTTTTTCTGTTGTCCATTATTGTTTGCTTTTTTGATGTCTCTTGTTGTCCTTTGTTGTTGTTGTTGTTGTTTTGTTGTTGTTGAGGTTTTTGTTTGTTGTGCAATGTCTGTCATTCCTTCTGTAGTTTGTTGTTGTTGTTTTCTGATGTCTTATTGAAGACTGAATACCATTATTAATGTATAATCACAGATCGGCCAATTTGACAGTAAAGAAATCAGCATTGGTTATAAATATTGATGATCAGTGCAGCCCTATAACATATTATTTATATGTTATTGTGTAATATAACATATTATTTGTGTTGCTCTTATATTATTGTGTGTCAGAATCTGTTTGATTAGACCTTTAAGGTTGGATAGCAAAACAAATTTCCAGTAAAGACCTTGTGTTTAAATAACATCGTGATTCTGCTGCTCTCTGACTTTACATTACAAATAAGATCTCTTGCCTACATTTTACCCTTTAAATAAGCTGTCAGGATGCTATTAGCTGACTGAATCAATTAAGTTTAATGATGTTAATTAAGTTTGTAGAGCTTTGTAAGCAAATCCTTTTACACCATTTATCAGCCTGTATAAACACTTTCTCTCTCTTACTTTCAGCGTGTCCGGTAGTTTACCCACTAAATATGGACTCCATTCAATTTAATTTGCCAATGTTCAAGCATACAGAAGCAGTGTTAGAGCTGCTGCTGAACCATTTCAATATTGAATTGCCTTTTTCTGACCAGTACTAATTTGCACTTGCAATTTGACATTATTAGCTATACATTAAACTCCAGGTCTTTATTGAAGGTCTGCATACTATCAAACATCTTTTAAATCTGCCTTGTTTATAAATGTAAAGAATCAAATCACATGATTAATTTGCTAGTGAGGGTAATAAAATATCAGTATACTTGAGTACCATGTTATGTTTTGTGACACTGTGTCACTTAACAGTCTCAACAGTCTTCTTTTGTGGGGGTGGGGGGGGATTTCCATCTGAATGTCTGAATCTTAGTGCTTTATACAGCAACTACATGAAATAAATACAAAATGTTTTTTTGTAAAAGAGCCCTTCAAATGATCAGAAAATGTTTTATGATTTGTAAAATAACAACACACATTTCCTAAAATTATATTTTAGAAATCACAATATATCACCTTACAGTATCACAGTATATTATATCATAACCCCTGTGTCATGATGCGCATCTTATTGACCTTTTCTTACTGATGCACAGCCTTATTGGCAGTGTCAACACAGATACTTACAAAACAGTAAATGTAGATTAAGTAAATTCCAACAAAAATGACTTAATTTATACATATTTGAAAACATTTTGCATGAACACAAGCATTTCTATGAATACAGCTAAAGACAACATACAGAAACTAAAGTTAACCGGTATATTCATCAAATTCAGTCCAGTAGAACCAATAATATACATCTCTACCTATAACTTACTCCAAATCTGTTTAAAGGATTTATAGATCTGTTTATCAGTAAACGTTACATGTTTTCCTGCTGTAGAAATGTAGCTGAAATGTATTAGTCCTTGTAATGGCATAGTTATCTTACACATATTTGCTGTTAAACCAGTTCTTTTGTTGCTAATATGCTGATAGTTTATCAGTGGTTTTGTTTTGTCTAGGTTTTAGGCCTCTTCTGCAGGAGGACAGAGCTTTAGTTTGTTACAGTGAGCTATAGGGATAAAGGGAGGTTCAGATTGTGATTGTATTGTCTACACAGACAGGTTAGGTGATAGTGATATGATACTGTAAGTGTTGAAGGCCTGTAGAAGAGGTCAAAGAAAGTTACTGAATCCAAGGCAAGTCCTCTCAGAAGTTGGAAAATCTGCATTTTTAAAAAAAAAAAAAAGTTTTTCATGATATTTTTGAACAATTAAATTTACTAAGTTATGTATTAACACCAAAGATGTTTTTTGACCCTGACCTGTGATGTCACTTTGGTAAAAACAAAGGGAACCAAGTCTAAGTACTGGAGAACTGTTCTGTATATGGCCTGCCACCAGTGCCACCCCGACGCCTCCTCCTCATGAGAACAATTCTGTCCTGTTAAATGAACAGTTTAATCATGATTAACTGCTCAGTGTAGTGATTAATTGTGATTATTTTAAACGCTTGACAGCTCTAGTTAAAAACAGAAGTGTGTTGTGATTTATTGCAGACAGCAGTACATTTTTTTTCTTTCACTGTTTCTTTAGGAATCTTTGCATATCTGAACTATCATGTCCCTCGCTCTCGCCGCGAGATCCTCGAGATCCTCCTGAAGGGCCTGCGGCGGCTGGAGTACCGCGGCTATGACTCTGCAGGTAAACAAACAAAAGCTCATTTAGACAGAAATTGCACAGACACACAGAACACACACATATCTGTCTGTTAGAACCGGACCTGCTGGAGCTGAAGTGCTCTGTGTTTGTTTGTTCAGGAGTCGGGATTGACGGAGGGAACAACAAGGACTGGGAGAGCAATGCCAAGGCAATCCATCTGATTAAACAGAGAGGCAAAGTCAAAGTCCTGGATGAGGAGATCAACAGTAAGACCACCTGGATGAAGGATAATTCATATCAGATCTTATGCTCACAAAAAATATGCGGCTGTTATTTGTTCGCTTTTACAAGGTTGATGTTTTGTTGGTGACTTCTACAGAGCAGCAGGACATTGATCTAGATGTTGAGTTTGATGTTCACCTCGGCATCGCACACACTCGCTGGGCTACACATGGTGTACCAAGTCCCCTCAACAGCCATCCACAGAGATCTGACAAGCACAACGGTGAGTTTCATAAACAGCAGGGATTTAAAACGGTGCAGGGAATGAAAACAAGCAGTAATAAACATAATCACATCAAAGTGCCATCAAAACCTACTATTGATTAATTCTGGTTCATTGTCATAGAAACAAAAACTATAAATAAATGTGTTTTCATTATTATAAACAAGTCACCCATTACGCTGAACATTCTCCATAACAGTATATGAAGGTGTTGCCACTTTTTAGCTCAGGTTTAGTGTCTCCCACAAACTATCAATAGTCGGTTTATAGACTTTAGTGCAGCTGTTTACTCTCCACCGCTTGTTTAGTACATATTTCACACTAGGCATCATGGGATATAGGAATGTAATGTATATGTGCCTTGAGCAGCATTAGTGCAATAATTCTAATTTCACTAATGTTCAACTTTTTTTTCTTTTTAAAAAACAGATTAGTAGTGTTTATTGAGGTTGTTTATAGACTAATATCTCTTATTCTAGTGATTAATAGTGTTTTTGCTGTTGTTTATGGGCTACTAGCTCCTATTCTAGTGATTAATAGTGTTTATTGAGGTTGTTTATAGACTAATATCTCTTATTCTAGTGATTGATAGTGTTTTTGCTGTTGTTTATGGGCTACTAGCTCCTATTCTAGTGATTGATAGTGTTTATTGAGGTCGTTTATGGACTAATATCTCCTATTCTAGTGGTTAATAGTGTTTATTGAGGTTGTTTATGGGCTAATATCTCCTATTCTAGTGATTAATAGTGTTTATTGAGGTTGTTTATAGACTAATATCTCTTATTCTAGTGATTGATAGTGTTTTTGCTGTTGTTTATGGGCTACTAGCTCCTATTCTAGTGATTGATAGTGTTTATTGAGGTTGTTTATGGACTAATATCTCCTATTCTAGTGATTAATAGTGTTTATTGAGGTTGTTTATGGGCTAATATCTCCTATTCTGTTGTATTTGCAAGATTATTCTGTCACATGGTTATTTTATCAAGTAATTACCACACTTTTAAGGAAGTGTTTTTTAGGTATTAATGATTTTTCAAAAATGTGTCTGGTCATTAATCTAAATAGTGTGTGATTGCTTAACAGAGTTTATTGTCATTCATAATGGGATCATCACCAACTACAAAGACCTGAGAAAGTTCTTGGTAAGTGAAGCATTTTATCTGCTTAAATGTCTGTTTATTCATCCAGTCCTCTGCCTGTCTGTGTATTTCAGTACACTACTATGACCTCTTACGAAATATGAAGCTTTCATATAATGGATATTCATTTTATTCTTGATGGTGTTCAGATTCTTTTGTTCATCATCTACAGTTCTGGTTGTTATTCTAATATGTATAATAAATAAATAAATACATAAAAAATGTACTGTATGTGTATATATATATATATAACAATAATATTCTAATGTTCAATATGTTATTTTTAAATCTCAAAGACTCTTGGAAACATTTTATTTATGTATTTATAAATGACTTGATTTTATAATATTGAATTCACTGATTTTAAACCTTTGACCTGTAGTCTGTGTCCATGTCTGTCTGACTGCAGGAGAGTAAAAGTTATGAGTTTGAGTCAGATACGGACACAGAGAGCATTGCTAAACTGGTGAAATACATGTATGACAACCGCGAGAACAGTGACATCAGCTTCGCCACACTGGTGGAGCAGGTCACGCAGCAGCTGGTGAGAACCTGACCGTCCATTTCTCATCTCACATCACTCAGCACTTTCGCCTGGAATTAGTACTGCTGGTGTAAATTTTAGACCACACAGCAATTGTATAGTACAAGTAATGTCCATTTTCAACACAGTTTGATTTTACTTCACAAAAGGAATTGAAAGAATTACTTTTTCAGTTGAATTTAGACTATAAAAGCATCTTTTATGGATTTCTCTTTTCAAGAAAAGCCTGATTCAGATTTAGTTTTAGCCAAAAACAAAGTGCATGTTCTGTTGGCTTTAACATTAGAAACCGATTCACCAGCCTCTTAGTAAACAGGGTGTGTTTTGTGCTCAGGAAGGAGCGTTTGCCCTGGTCTTCAAGAGTGTTCACTTCCCAGGAGAGGCCGTAGGAACCAGGTACTTTACTCTTAAAGGTTACCCACCTGCTACACATGTGATGTGTTAATGCTTTACTTTCAGGCGGTGAGCACCAGCAAAGTAAAGTACAGGTGTCAGATCAGAGTGTAAAGAGACTCTGGACCCTCTCTGGGTTTAGAAGAGTACCATGACGAATGTGGAGATGGCTGTTCTTTAAAAACTTCCCTATGCAACACTCGCTGGTGTAGACAGTTCTGATGATGCTGGCGTTGCATCTCAGCAGAAGAAAAAACACATTGTCATGTTTACATCCCCTACAGTTATGTGAAAAAAACTTTAGCTGATGTAAAATGATTGGGTAAGAAATGGGCTGTAGTGTTAAAAAATAATAAAATTTACATTAGAGTTCCACCAAGAATCAAAAGTACTGAAATGTTTCAGTACTCACATTTGCCAGTCAGTACTATCCTCTTAAGTTTTAAAACTTTCAACACTTTCTTATACAGATAAACACCAATTTAATACTACATTTTACTGTATTTAGTTGATAACTGAAGAGTGGTGTATGTATTAGAGAGAGTACATGTAAAAAATTAGGCATGTTAGGTTTTTTATTTTTTTTTCCCCATGATTTTCTCCCAAAGTATTTTAGTGGCCAGTTAACCCAACCCTTGCATCAGCTCTTCCTATCACTATCACTTGCAATGTCACTGACTCTCTTGTGGGGGCAGACGAGCACAGGCCTCCTCAGATACCAGTGACGTCAATCCCCTTTTTTTCTGAACTGCTGACGATACATCACCGCTGGACAGCTAGCACGCTCAGAGGAAAGAGCAGATCCCCGGTTCTGATGGATCCCCTGGTAGGCCCCCGCATCAGTCAACAATGTTTGTAGTTCTAAGGAGAGTGTGCCATTTTGCCCACCCAAAGAGAGTACAGCCAATTCCACTATATATATATATATATATCGTGATTTCATAATGTACATAATGTGTTGAATATTGGTTTAATCTTGGGAAGTTAATTGGTGGCTCACATGTGTTCAGACATCTGATCACCACAATTATATCCATTACGTATCTATTAATTTAAATGTGCGTCCTGTTGATGAGACACTGCATTGTGTCTAATGGGCATTTAGTTAATTGTCCCTGTTATCTAATGTAATTGGACTGTTTAAACACCAAAAACCACTCACGCCAGCTCTGCTCCTGCTGCCCAACTCTAAAGTTTATAATACGCATTTTTATTCATTTGAAAAATATTAAATATGGTGTTTTCCTACAGGAGAGGAAGTCCACTGCTGATGGGTGTGAAGAGTGACCACAAGCTTTCAACAGACCACATTCCCATCCTTTACCGCTCCTGTGAGTAAGACATGCTGGAAATCCTCCTTACACTCTGTAGAGTGGAAACATGGCCTAAGTTGCAGCAGTTCTTTTTTTTTTGTAAGTAAGGTTATTGACGGGGGTTCGATATGAAATGAGTCAGAAGTGTTAGTGATAGGAACCAGACGTCTAAAACATTTAATGACGAAATCGCAGAAAGTTAGTACATGAATTGTTATGAATATGCTGGAAAGGATTATATAAGCAGGAAATGAGTATATACAGGATTTTAGTGATGGACTGATTAATCAGGCTGATTATTGCCGTTTTTTGATAACTGGCATCAACAGATTTTTATAAATAATAATCCAATAAACAAAAACATATCACAGGCACATCTGCAGTCAGCCTTTTCAGGGTAGCTGCTGTAGAACAATGTTAGAGCTCCCCCTAGTGTCAGTTTCTTTACTCTACAGGCAGATAAAGCCATCACTGAAACTTATCCTTTCATTTCAACTCAACAATTTTATTTCGTATATTTATGTTTTATCAGATGTGAAACTGTATCAGCCATCTTTCACACTACATTCTAAATATGAGCATTGGCCTTTGAAAAAGCCAATATCGGTCCATCACTACAGAATTTGGCTCTTTATATATTTTTATTCCATTCATCATGACCCTTGTTTTCTGTCACCACCTTTCCTTATCAATGTAAAGAAAGCTCAATCAGTAATTTTGTATGCAACACTACACCAAAATGGAACAATACTGAAATGTGCATTTTAACTGCTTCTGCTTGGAGTTGTCCTTTGTTGTGCTATAACTTCAAATAGTTTATTTTAATCACTCTTGTAATCAATTTGTTTCAGTTTGTGTTTTTCGTGGTTGTTAATTTTGTTGTTATTATTATTTTTATGTTTCCTGCCTTTCTGTTTCTCTAGCTGGTAAGGATAAGAAGAGCTGCACCACTCTTCCTAGAATGGGCCAAGACACCTGCCTCTTTCCTGTGGATGAGAAAGCTGTAGAGTACTACTTTGCATCTGATGCCAGGTCTGTCACTCTGTTGTCCTCTGCCCTCACTGTGTTTTGATGAAGTTCAGTTTGATGTTGGTCATTCTTCCAAAACTGTTCACATTATCACAAAAACTTTGATTATGTGAGTAATTATTCAAAAATATTTTAGAAAAGACACTTCACAGATGTGATCTACACTGAGCACTGCATTCTCAGTATTATTATAATTCAGATGAATGCAGTGATGAAACAGGTTGGTTGGTAGCCTTGGAGTTGTGGCCTAGATATGTCCTTGCTTTTGCCATGATTTACAAAACCATCCAGTACTTTTGGAATGAATTGGTGGAGTTGGGGATGAGGAAGTGGTGATGATCATCCAACATCTTGACCTCACTAATCCTCTTTTTGCTGTATGCAATCAAATCCTCGCAATGCGCCAAAATCTAGTAGAAACCTATACTTTTGTCCATATAGTCTATTAGGAGTTGACATTTTCCCACACTGAACCTGCCTACATCCATCCATCCATCCATTATCCCACCCACTAAATCCTTATCAGGGTTGCGGTTACCTGCCTACATCTGATTGTTATATCATTTTGGTCTGTTACAACATGTTTAGCAGACTCGGTGTCCTTTTAGCCTTCTCAGCTCAGCCTTTCCCACCATCATCCAGCATTGTGCAAAGACGTACCTACTCTACATCTGATTGGCTAATACTCGTACCTTTCTTGGGAAGGAGTGAGACGGTTAGGGTAAGAATATCAGGGTCTCAGCCAGTCTTATCTAGGCAGAGTAGGGGCATGTCCAACCAATCCCACCCCCGAACCACCCACCCAAATGTCTTCATGGACATAATAATATTAATAATCATAATGATACTCAAATATAATCAGTTCTCCAGGTGAAACTAAACTGAGATGAATGTATTTTGCGTTTGACAGTGCTGTGATTGAACACACCAACCGAGTGATCTTCCTTGAAGATGACGACATCGCTGCTGTAGCGGACGGATGCTTGTCCATTCACCGGATCAAACGGACAGCAGGAGACCACCCAGCCCGAGCCATCCAGACCCTGCAGATGGAGCTGCAGCAGATCATGAAGGGTGAGTGAGAACACGGCAGGCAGTAGGACCAGGAGAGCTAAATTTTCTCAGAGGGTTGATGGATTTATCCATTTTACATTTGCTTCATAATTGATTGATCCTTAAGGAAACAAATAGCAAAAGTAAATAGTGTTGTTGGCATCAAGACCTTTAATAAGACATTTAATACATTTCTTTACCCATCCTAGAGAGTGGCACAGTGTGATCTATTTGAGTGATAGCTTAACATTTCAATTTCAGATTGATATTTTATTCCTGCATATTTGAACGAATTCCCAGCTGAATAAGACTGAAAGATTTCTTCTGGCACTCTCAGCAGTCAGATTCTGAGATTCAGTCATCTTTGAATAGGCTTAGTGTGAAAAACTGCTGAAGGGTTTTAGATTTATATATTATCTTGGCCCTTGAACTGTAACTGATACTCAAATCCATAACTTGCTGAGATTTGTCAGTGCAGTCAGTTTGGAAGAGTCTAGCCAGGCTCACTATGTGTACAAAGTCTCCTAGCAGGGAGTTAGCGGTCAGATGATGGTGGTTTTTGTATGGATGCTCAGTTACTCATCTATACCCACTTACTGATTTCAGTTTGAGTGTTTTTTGAGTGAAAATTTAAGAAGAGCCATTAAAAAATCAAGTCATCTTTGTAATATGGGGTTTAGGTGTGATTTTGAAGCTGTTTACCTAAAATCAGTGCTACGATTTGTAGATAAATGAAAGTGGAGCGTTTTCAAAATCACAAGTACATGTGAGGGAGAATGGTGATTGACTTATATCTCCTATTCTAGTGATTAATACTATTTATTGAGGTTGTTTATGGACTAATATCTAATATTCTAGTGATTAATAGTGTTTATTGAGGTTGTTTATGGACTAATGTCTCCTATTCTAGTGATTAATAGTGTTTATTGAG
This sequence comes from Crenuchus spilurus, assembly GCA_036984385.1. Taxonomy (NCBI): domain Eukaryota; kingdom Metazoa; phylum Chordata; class Actinopteri; order Characiformes; family Crenuchidae; genus Crenuchus; species Crenuchus spilurus. The sequence goes on along the minus strand of BRDA01008250.1, from coordinate 28,773 downwards.
GATGTTTATGGTCTAATATCTCCTATTCTAGTGATTAATACTATTTATTTAGGTTGTTTATGGACTAATATCTCCTATTCTAGTGATTAATAGTGTTTATTGAGGTTGTTTATTGACTAATATCTCATATTCTAGTGATTAATAGTGTTTATTGACGTTGTTTATACAGTAATGTCTCCTATTCTAGTGATTAATACTGTTTGAGGTTGTTTATGGACTAATATCTCCGATTCTAGTGATTAATAGTGTTTATTGAGGATGTTTATGGACTAATATCTCCTATTCTAGTGATTAATACTGTTTATTGAGGTTGTTTATGGACTAATATCTCCGATTCTAGTGATTAATAGTGTTTATTGAGGTTGTTTATTGACTAATATCTCAGATTCTAGTGATTAATAGTGTTTATTGAGGTTGTTTATTGACTAAAATCTCCTATTCTTGTGATTAATACTGATTATTGAGGTTGTTAATGGACTAAAAGTTGGCTAGACAAAAGATGTTCTACTCTTTGTTATTATGGAAAATTTGGGGTGACCCTAAACGTTGGCAGGGCACACACACACACACACACACACACACACACACACACACACACATTATATATATATATATATATATGTATATATATATATATGTATATATATGTATATATATATATGTATATATGTATATATGTATATATATATATATATGTATATATATATGTATATATATATATATATGTGTATATATATATATATATGTATATATATATATATATATGTATATATATATGTATATATGTATATGTATATATATGTATATGTATATATATGTAATGTGTAATTTATTTATAATTTATTTATTTTTAATAGTACTGATTATTGAAAATTATTGAGCTATTTGAATCAGACATTATTCCAAGTTGGCAAGCACTGATAACTCATAAAAATGCAGAACTTTCTTGCCACCAGAGGGCAGCAGTCTCTCTCTCACTCTCTCGCTCTCTATCGCTCACTCTCTCTCTCTTTCTCGCTCTCTCACTTCTAGTGTTTGTAATCTGATTCTGTTGACCTACATTTCTCCTGCCTAATTTTTATTTCCCGCTAATGAGTGCTGAGAAATCTCTGTCTCATTACTGCTCGTCTCACGGTGATCGTTTTCTGCTCCACACCTTCGTCATTGTTTAGTTAATGAACAGAAAAGAAAATTAATTCTGACAGAAGCAGAGAGCAGCTGGGGGGAAACTGTGTTACTGATAAATGGATGATTATTCCTCTACTTGAAGATGAGATTGACCCAAACTGTCCAGAATACGACATTAGATTCCTGTAAAAATGCTTCTTTTCTCTCTTATCTCTGAGCTTTCTCACAAAAGAGCAAGAAGATTAGACTTGACACTGCTACTTATATACGGTCAGTGTTATATGGACAGGACAGCTTTATCTTCTCTTGTTGGGCTGCAGTGATGCCGCCATGTAGAGAAGACCAGCGAGATTTCTCCAGGTCTTCTACTTCTCATTTCTTTACAGACCAAACAGCAGCTTCTGTCTGTAACACTGTTTATCCCAAAATCATTTTACAACATCTGTATGTTCTTCATGTCACTATAATGAATGGAAACATGACTTACCGGTAATCTGTATTGTTCAAATAATTGTAGAACATTGTAGAAACCCACCTACGGAGAATTCTGTTTTGCTTGTCCAACTTGGCAGCAGCTGCTATGGAAGAACATATTTATGAATATTATGGTCAATTTAGGCTGCAGTTTGTACCATAATATGAGCAAAAATCAATAGCCCCTTTCATTCCTGGGATTATTACCTGCCTCCAACCATCCTCACTACATTCTACAGAAGCTCCATACAGAGTGTTCTGACCAGCTCTATCTCTGTGTGGTGTGGAAGCTCAGAGCCCCTGACTGGAAGAATGTGAGGAGAGTGTAGAAAATCTTGACCCCTATTCAGGAGAATATACACATAATTTTATCTCCTTCCCAATGTAGTAGTAGCCAGTTAGCCCATCCCATCCAATAGCACTCTCCCCATCACTTTTGCACTGTCCCTGACTCTAGGAGGGTGAAGACATGCACACGCCTCCTCTGTTGCGTGTGATGTGGCCATCACCTCTTTTTGAACTACCGCTGATACACCGTCACTGGGGAGCCAAAGTGCAGGGTTCCCAGCTCCGAATGGACCAATCAGCAGATGCCTGAGCCAGCGGACATTGTGATGTGAAAATGATGGGGAGAGAGAGCACTGCCATTTTTTGCTCTCTTGGGCCCCGGCTGTTGATGGCAAACAGCACGACTGGGATTCAAACTCGTGATCCTCTGGTCATAGTGTCAGCGTCTTAGCCTGCTGAGCCACTCGCGGCCCTCTCACTACTGCACTTTCTGGTGTTATTGTTTACACACTGAAGTGGATAAAGAGTTACTCGTGGTCCAGTATGGTTCAGCACTTCTTCTCTCACATATTGTCCAGCTGAGGCAGTGATGCGGTTGATGTGGGCAGTGCTTATTACTGTCAGACATGCATGGAGATGCTTTGGTGTTCACAGTGTTAATATAATGTGGTCACATTTGTCTTCTTTTTGCTCATCTCTCAGGTAACTACAGCTCCTTCATGCAGAAAGAAATCTTCGAGCAGCCTGAGTCTGTAGTCAACACCATGAGAGGCCGAATCAACTTTGATGATAATACAGGTAAGTAGTCTTATGAAAGACTGGATGCTTTTTCCTGAGGAGAAGGTTTTCCAGTGCTGAGAAGTTTCCTGGTGATTTTGGGCACATTCCTGATCTGTTTAGAGAAAGAACTGTGTAATGATTAACCTTTAAATCTGGAATTTCATGTTGTTTTAGAAAGATGTTAACTTCATCATTAATGAGAGTGATGTTTATGTACAACTCTGTGCAGTGACATTAGGAGGACTGAAAGATCACATTAAGGAGATCCAGAGGTGTCGGAGACTCATTCTCATTGCATGTGGGACGAGCCATCATGCAGGAGTGGCAGTGAGTACAACACACACACACACACAGCCAGTCACACAAAATTATATATGTATTGCAAAAATCTTTTAATGGGAAATTGCAAATAAACTTTCTGTGTACTGAATGATGATGGGAGTGAAGCTGTACCCAGTAAAGCTTATTGGTCAAATATGAGACCTACCTTTAATTTAATCTGAGACATTAGAATAGGATGTAAATGGTCACTGATTGAAAAATGAATGACAGCTTGTAGTGCTCAACATGGTGTCTATATGATTGACAGGTCTGTTTTCAGGCCAGGTTTTAGAGCACTTAATGCTTCCATCTGTAGACAAGCTTTATGGAAATGCCCAGCAGCTCCCAAAGTGTCAACACTACTACTGATTATCAAATGATTGTGCTTAACTTATTAGCTAGAACTCATACTGACAACATTAAAACAAAAAAAATTGAAATAGGTCATTTTATTTGTAATGAATATAAAATGTGACAGTTTATCTTTTGAATTAAAATAATGAAGAAAGGGAACTCTTTCAACATGTTCATTTGTTTATGTTTAACTATATAAGACATGGGACATTTTTTCAACAAAAAGAACCAAGAATATATCAATTTGTATTTGTTTACTTGTACAACTTTCTCAAGGGAAAGAAGTAATAAAATTAAGTTTTCTATTTGACAGTGTAAAATATAAGTAATGTTTATTTTACTGGATAAAGTTAAAAAAAACAAAATTACAACAGTCATACTCAAGATCGATTATTCAATTCGTGTTAGTAAACTATTAGTCATCATCACAACTGTGAAACCCTCGACGACCCGTAAAGGTATTTC
>BRDA01008250.1:0-17036 GCA_036984385.1 Crenuchus spilurus | reverse complement strand
TCTCTCTCTCTCTCTCTCTCTCTCTCTCTGTCTCTGTCTCTTTCTCTTTCTTTCTCTCTCTGTCTCTGTCTCTCTGTCTCTCTCTCACACACACACACACACGGTCATATCGGAACATTCTGACCATCCCTGGTTTGGCCAAGGGTGTCAAAGAGTGTAAAACCATCATCATGGAGAAAGGATGTGATGTGACTGATGTCCAAAAGGGAATGATAGTAGAGTACCAGGTGAAGCATGGTGGTGGCAGCATCTCAGAAACCACTTTGTGGGATGTTCTAGAGGTGCCGTAGTGAAGGTGCACTGAGAATAGACTTATCATACATTGACTTCCAATAGCATAACAGTGGTGCTCCATGGGCCATTGAATGCCAGAGGAAAATGACTACTCTGGTGAGTGGAACAGAGCAATTGATACACAACGTTTAGATTATGGCTCCTGTTTGCTTTGTACACATAAATACACAAAAATGTCTAAATGTGCTAATAATGTGGGTATAACAGAAATAATGACCTTCCAGGTGTTCTGTTATATTACCCCATGTCCTGACATTGTATATACAGTAAGTAATCAGCGCGTACAAGATGACTTGTGTATGAGTTTCTAGATGGATTTCTGATTAATAATAATAATAATCTCTGATTGTGTTTGTGAGAGTTTCACTACCTGCACTACCCAGATTATCATCTTTTATGAGTCTGAAAATGTGGCTTTGCTGTTCGCTAATCTAAAATGCACCAAATGAAAAAATAGGACTACAAACTGGTACAGAACTCATTCCACATTGGTTGAAAACATCCAACAGTGATGATGAATGTTCCTGTTGTTTGGATAAATGTGCTTTTCACACTTTTCATTAGAGATGTAAATCTCTGACTACACAATGTCTACTTGCATCAAAAAGCAGCTTTGAGCTTTTTTGTCCACTTGGGGCCTGTGTTGGCTACTGCTGCATTGTATGGCTTCCTCACGGTCATCTTGCCCCTCCTGCCTCATTACTCAGATATGCAAATATGATTTTTATATAAAATTTAAATGATCATATCTCTTTTTTACTTGGGCTATCAACATCAATTTAAAACTAGAATAGAGTTTAGAGACACAAGCTGATGGACAGAACTTAATGATGGTGATCAATGTGACTTTGTGTGCTGTAGCATCTTAGATTGGACATATGTTATGATCTCATAACTCTGGGGGTTCAAGTTTAGGTTTAGGTGCAGTTGAAATACAACCTTGAGATTGTGGCAATTTAATAAATTTTTCCAGTTTGTGTACTTTTAATTATTAATGTGATAATTTGCTCTATCTCTATTTCTCTACAGATCTAATAAACGAGGTCTTGAGTTTGGATGATGAGATCCAGAAGCTGGCCACCGAGCTCTATGAGCAGAAGAGCGTCCTCATCATGGGTCGAGGCTACCACTATGCCACCTGCTTGGAGGGCGCGCTGGTTAGACCATTATTTCATTTATTTTTCCCCCCATTCTATTCTCACTTCCTTCACTCCCTTGATCTCCTCTCCAGTGGTTTTGTCATTCTGTGGTTAAGTCTCTTGCTGATTTCCAGCAGAATGACTGGACTAATTACTTCACACTAACTTATCCTTATTTCACTCCGAACATTCTCTGCTAAAACAGCTTTATTCACAAGCTGCTTGGAAACAACTACAAACAGCAGGATTTCACATGGCCATACGTCTGATTACAGCATGAATATCTACCTTATCAGTGTCTCTGAGGTGATGACCCACATGCTGCTCCACTGTTGATACAGTTATTGATTTGGCAACTACTAAAAAGACCTTTTAAATTTCTCACTCAGGTTACTGCTTGCATAGGTTATTGCACTCATCGGTTATTAACTTTTGATCAGAAATCAGGACCACATTTAACTGTCTGGCATATTAACGAAATTACAAATAAACACCTTTATATAACGCTGCGAGATTTTATTATAATTTCATGGTAATTCTGGACATTCAATTAGTTGGATTACCGACCATGGAATGTGCGGAATGTGAACTGAACAAAGACCTCTCACCAGAGTGTTCACACCTATCTCATGAATATTCAATTTATGGTTAGTGGAAAACGGTGTCATCTCAAATTTGTTAAGCTTTAGAAATAAAACCACATACAATTTCTAAAACCTGTAATGATCATTGTGTAGCTCAAAAGTCTTGGCTAGAACTATTTTGTGTTTTTTCACAATATATCAGCATATCTGAAAATAAAGTTTAGAGCAGATTTAATCAAAATATAGATTTATGACACTTTTACTGTTTTGACACTGTTGTTGCTGAGTTTGTGCTGAACACAAACCTGTGTAATAGAGATATTTTATTCTGGTTTAAATTGTAATAATATGGCATTATTTGTGTGCGTGTGTGTAGTCTTGTTTTGCATAAATGTCTTTTTTCATGTTTGTCACATCACATACAAATACAATAATGATACAAAAAAAGCTAGTCATGCACATATTAAGTCACTTCTCTAATTTCTGCTATATTTACACACAGATGTGGAAGCTGTAGAAAAAAAACTTTATTGTAAAAGTACATTGATCTATCCTGCTGGTCCACTGTAAGACAAGCAGAGCTCAAGTTGGTATAGAAGAGAAACACATCCAGCAAATAAATCTTCCCCATGTGCTTACTCCTAAAAAAAAACATGCTCTGGCCGTCTCAAAAACAACTCATGACTGCATTCTTATATGACGCCGCTGTTCTGTTGAAGCTGCACAACATTCAAATTCAAATCTGTCAGGGTTCCTGATTATTAGATCTTTATTTCTAATAATGGGTTCGTTTTAAAGTCATAGTTTTTTTCCTTTGTCTCAGATGTGGTCAGTCAGCCAAGACATGATTGGTATCTTTGGCTTCTTTAGTTTGGAGCTGGAACTATGAAACTGTGTGCACTCTAACTGCACTTTTAGGTCATCACACATTTGCCCCAAAATGTACTGAGTTTTTAAGTAATCTCAAGTAGTTTTCATACATTTTGACTTACTGTCATCTATAGAAATGTACACAAAATCACTAACATTTAAAGCCATTTTGCTAATATGATGTACAGATACAGATATACTATATTGATCCCTTGCAGGAAATTAGGTCCCAGCCTCATTTCTGGCAGGGCAGCCATTATAAAATGCCAAACTTAAGAAAGAAAAAATAGCATACATAAGGGAGGAGAGATAAGAGAAAAAACATGTAAACATGGAAAAAAACTCTTAGCAAAGCAGACAGTAGAACAGTGTGGGATAGCAGTAGAAGGCGTTTGATATTAGGGGGCCGAAAGTCTCTTTGCCTGACGCAATAGTCCATGGTCATTCGCCTGGTGGAAGTGTGCCAAACACAGCAGTGGCCCATAGTGACAACCTTGACTCGCCCAGACAGAAGATAAGTCCAGCCTTTCTTAGGTCAACATGCATAGCACCACATAAACCTTAGTAATTTGACCTCATCATCTGAACAAAATGGTCAGTGTTATTCATGTCATCTGTGAGTGGTATTAATGTTGTGGCTGTTGGCTGTGTGTCACATGCTCAGTAGGAGTATCCATCCCTTTTAGATAAGTTTGATTTAGGCATGCAGTTGGTGGGTATAAGACATTAAGTGTGAGATGTTCCCTGTTTTTGAATATTTAAGGATTTTACAGTTTGTGTAGTGTAGACCCAGCCTTAAGCCATGCTGTGTGTGTCTGTGTTCCTGCAGAAGATTAAGGAGATCACGTACATGCATTCAGAGGGAATCCTGGCTGGTGAGCTGAAGCATGGTCCTTTGGCTCTGGTGGACAAGCTCATGCCTGTTATTATGATCATCATGAGAGACCACACCTACACCAAGTGCCAAAACGCCCTGCAGCAGGTGGTGGCAAGACAGGTACGCAAACATCAATAAAAAATGATCTGGAGAGAAAGAAAACAATATTACAATAAATATAAATATTATTAATACAGTAAGCAGTGCTGCTGATTCAAGTGAGCAGATCTCTGCGATGCCTGAGGATCTGACCTACCAAAATTTAGATCATCACATATCAACTGCTTTTGTGAACATAAGAACATTGCACTCTTTTTACTTTTTACCGTACAGACCATTACAGGGTCAGTGTCTGTCCTGTCTTTTAAGGGAACCCTTAAGGTTCTGATTTCGGTACTTTAGTTGTACAGGTGCTCGTCATAAAATTAGAATGGAAAAGTTGATTTATTTCAGTAATTCCATTCAAAAAGTGAAACTTGTATATTATATTCATTCATTACACAGACTGATATATTTCAAATGTTTATTTCTTTTCATTTTGATGATAATAACTACAACTAATGAAAATCCCAAATTCAGTGTCTCAGAAAATTAGAATATTACTTAAGACCAATACAAAAAAATTATTTTTAGAAATGTTGGCCAACTGAAAAGTATGAACATGAAAAGTATGAGCATGTACAGCACTCAAAATTTATTTGGGCTCCTTTGGCCTGGATTACTGCAGCAATGCAGCGTGGCATGGAGTCCATCAGTCTGTGGCACTGCTCAGGTGTTATGAGAGCCCAGGTTGCTCTGATAGTGGCCTTCAGCTCTTCTGAACTGTTGGGTCTGGCATATCGCATCTTCCTATTCACAACAGCCCATAGATCCATAGATTTTCTATGGGGTTAACGTCAGGTGAGTTTGCTGGCCAATTAAGAACAGGGATACCAAAGTCCTTAAACCAGGTTCTGGTAGCTTTGGCACTATGTGCAGGTGCCAAGTCCTGTTGGTCAGCAGCAGGAAGCATGAAGTGCTCTAAAACTTCCTGGTAGACGGCTGTGTTGACCTTGGACTTCAGAAAACACAATGGACAAACACCAGCAGATGACATTGCACCCCAAACCATCACTGACTGTGGAAACTTTACACTGGACCTCAACAACGTGGATTTTGTGCCTCTGCTCTCTTCATCCAGACTCTGGGACCTTGATTTCCAAAGGAAATGCAAAATTTACTTTCATCAGAGAACATAGACCACTCAGCAGCAGTCCAGTCCTTTTTGTCTGAGATGCTTCTGATGCTGTCTCTTGTTCAAGAATGGCTTGACACAAGGAATTTCATTTTCCAACAGACTTGGCACCTGCACATAGCTACCAGTACTTGGTCTAAGGACCATGGTATCCCTGTTCTTTTACTTCATGTAAGATGAATTCACTTGCTATATTTTTTGCAATGTGGGCCTCGATGGACCTTTTAATGGTAGTTACAGTATTTTTCTGAATGCATGTTTATTTATATTCTAAATAATTCTAAGTATTAATTCTAAAGCTTAAGATTAATACTTAAACATGTTTTTTAGTCATTTTTCCACCATAGTAAATCTGTTTTAATTTTACTTCCCACTGTGTGTCATCACTGATTAGGGTCGTCCTATAGTGATCTGTGATAAGGACGATTACGAGACCATCAAAAACTCGAGCCGCACTATTAAAGTGCCCCACTGTGTGGACTGTCTGCAGGGCATCCTCAGCGTCATCCCCCTGCAGCTGCTGTCCTTCCACCTGGCTGTGTTACGTGGCTACGACGTGAGAGAACACGCGCACATGCACACACACGTACACATACATAATTCAGATGTTAGTAGTGCATCCATACACTGCTTGTTTATGTTGGAGTGGAAGAGGATAATGGTTAGAATATTACAACAATGCTGTCTAGTTGTGTGGGATTTAAACAGCATAAATGAACCACCAGGCTTTACATGTAAAGTATCCATTAAAACCTCCACACTTTGTGTTTGGGAATCAATATAGTATAACTAAATATAATATTGTGACTTGATATTTTCTTAAAACCCTATTAAACAATCATTAAAGGTATATTTCAGCACTGTGTCTCTTTACTGCTGCAGTTTGTCATCATTTTCATTTTGTTTCTGTGTGCAGGTGGACTGTCCAAGGAACCTGGCCAAGTCAGTCACAGTGGAGTAGAAGCCAAGAACTTCACCACCATACAACATAACCTACAACACACACACCCTACAACACACACACACAACCTACAACCTACATCACACACAAATACAAATGTAATGAAAACAATCCTACACACCTTTCTGCTTTTCTACAGGTCTAGTCAAAGCCTTCTTACTTCTGAGCCTCAGCTGAACATGTCTGTCTGTCTGTCTGTCTGTCTCTGTATGTCCTCAAATGTGGCGCTGTTGATTGTATTGTCCCTTTTGTTTATTGTGGTATGGTACGGGGTGGTCATGTGATCATTTGTGATACATTAGCTGCTCTGTGATGATTTAACTGGATATTTTGCTCTAAGAAAACTTCTTAGTTTGTTACTTTTGTATTTGTTACATTCTCCTCATATCTATGTGTGTACCTAGCATACGGAGTAATGAACAAGGTCACTATGGCTGAAAGCTGTCAGAAGTGTGTTACCGGGGCCCTGGTAGGGGTGGTCATTTGACTTATTTGGGTGCATTCAGGTGTTTGCATGATTGCTTGCTTGTTGTTTTGTTGATCTAATCAGGAGAAATTTGTCTTGTGGATCCTCAGTGGGGCTGCACAATACATTGTTTGTTAATCGTTATTGCGATTTACAGTACTGATACAGTAGAGGGATGCTATGAAAATATCATCTGTGTTATAGGCCAACTATATTGATGCACTAAATTAAAACATTACAAGCCATATTACTATGCACCAAATCTATTGTTTTGTCTCTATCATGCAGCCCTTATAGCTTAAAATGTTGTTACAGACATATTATCTCACTGTGCTGGTACTATAGTTTATTTTAAAGAGTATGTGTAATAGAAAACAGTTTATCTTACTTTTTAAATAAAATTAGATGTATGTAAACACTTACAATTTCAAAACTACCACTTTACTGTCACGATAGCTCACTTCAAATTCTGTTTTTGTGATGTCATGGAAACTTGCATTTACATATAACTATTTGGTACAGTTCATTCACATTTAAGCATTTAGCCGAGGCAACTGTTGTTTTAACAGGACAGCCAGTCAGAACAGAGATCATTTACATATATGAGCCTTAAAGGCACAGTACCTGTTTTATTCTTGGAGATAAAGAGAGGTTGGAAAATATTAATTTAAAGAGGAATTCTGACTCTTTAGTATGTAAATCCACACAGATGTCATCAGTGAAGCTCAGGGGATAAAATAAAATAGAAGAATGATGTAGGATATTGGCCCTTTAACACATTCCACAGTTTTAGTTTTTTTACCCGTTTGTACTGCTTTAGTGTACTGTGACGTGAGTGAATTTACATCTCCGGCAGCTCTCAGCTTTATGAAATGGCAGAATCGATGCTTTTGATCTTTCTGGAGGTTTTATGGCTTTAATGGAGAGATTAGATCCAGTGTGAGGTCAGACGTGTGTTTTATACTGGATTGCTGTGTGTATGAAGGTGTAGATTTATGAAGTAAAATAAGTGCATCACGGCTTTTTGTTTACGATGCTCAGTGCTTTGGCCAGTTTGGAGGTGAGGTGATGTTGGTGTGTTGATGATAATGTAATGATGTTTTTCTGAAAGACAAATCAAGCAGCACTTGGCGAACAGTGTTGTTATTAGTTACTGACCAGTTACTCACTAGTTATTGTGTACAATCCAAATCTTAACTCATGTACTGTTTTGCTTTGTCTCATGATTTTCTTCTGTGCCTAATAGGGGAGACTGATAATCGGTTCCAAATATCAGTTCTTGATGTCTTTGATTACTAATCATTAGTATCAGCCCTGAAAAACATATCACTCGACCCCTCATGTTTTTATTCGCTTCAGCTGGAAGGTTTGTGCTGACCAGTGGAGTCGGGACCGGATATTCTGTGTCCTGTCGTTACTTGAATAGTTTCCTCAGCACTTAATTTTAGTTACTGTTACAATCTTTACCCATCATGCAATCAGAGATGTTTTATGAAGCTGAATTAATGAAGCCATTTCAAAAGAAAAGAACCTCACCGAAGTCCTTCTTCCTTAAAGGAGAACTCCAGCATGTTCAACCTTATGTCTGCAGTAGGGCATCTGTAGTACTGTCAATCAGAAAACCTGGTCAGTAGAAGTCTGCTTATAGTTATTCTAAATGCATTAATTGTCCAAGATATAACATCTCAAATACAACAAATGTCACAGATTGTGTGAGAAAAGTGCTGAAGTTCACTTTTATTCATTAAATCTTGTTAATTAATTAGAATGTGTGTTATAAGTGCAGTTTTGGACCCTGTAAACATCTTTTTCACAGTTTGATTCATACAAGGTCTTTCTTCAACACACTCTCTCTCTCTGCCTATCTCTCTCTCTGCCTATCTCTCTCTCTGCCTCGCTCTCTCTCTGCCTCGCTCTCTCTGTCTGCCTCTTCTCTCTCTGCCTCTCTTGATCTCTCTCTTTCTGCCTCTTCTCTCTCTGCCTCTTCTCTCTCTCTCTCTCTCTCTCTCTCTCTCTCTCTCTCTCTACTGCATATATATATATACATACTGCATCTTCATGGCCTGACTATACAGTCACATACTGTTAGGTCTCCAAAATTCCTCCTGTAACCAACAGCACACATCTACATTAAAATCTGAGCCACTTCCACAAAGAGCAGACTGGTGGCTACAATACTCTATGAGAGTGTCTCCAAACCCATAAGACCCATCAGAGAGTGCTCCCAGTAAGCACTGGTGAGCAACTACTGACAGTTATTGACTGTCCCCAAGGTGTTTGGTCCCCAAGTGCATCATGTCTCATCTGGTCCTACCAGGTTTCAGGAGGAATGTGTGTGGTGGTGTGTGGGGCTGTGTAGCCATGGTCAGATGGTTTTAATGTTTTGGCTCTTTGGTGTAGCGTAAATATAACATCATTAGCAGTGGTCAAGGCTCATGTATGAATGCACAGAACAGTGTCCAAATTATTATGCATTGTAATGATAGTAAAATATAGATGCAGAGGTTGAAATGCTGGAATTTGCCTTTGATATGAATATGCTAATGAACGTAGTCCACTTCTGTGGTCTGTTTTTGCATATTGTTTTGTTCATTTGCTTTGTATTTGTTGTTGGTTCTTTCTTTTTCGGTACATTGAAGAACTGGTATCTCAAGTTCACAGAGTGATTGCCAAACGAAGTAGAGAACCGCAGAAAACGTGAAGATATTTATTTATTTTTCTTTTAAATGCACACAGAGCTACCCCGTACCATACCGCCTCCTCTTTGATTGTTACCATGGGACCATTTGCTTTATGTTTTTTTTCTATTGTCTTTATTGTTATGGGGTATAAAAGGGTTATTATATTTTTACATAATTATTCATGATTAAATATCTGATTTGTTTAGAAATGTCAAGGTTTTTAGCTGTTACATCTGCCTTTTTATGTCACCCCTTTATGGTGTCCAGTCTTTATTATAGACAGAAATATCTCTCCTGAGTCTTCAGGATCAGACGGGTCTAAGCCAAAAGCACCTGCCCGTATGTAACCAAAGGTGTGCTTTCCTTAGGTTGTTTAAAGGGGTGGATTGGGAGGAGTGGTAAAATATAATAAATGTTCACTTTTCTGGCTTTTTAGTTGGTTTGTTCCTTGGAGGGTTCTCCTCAAGCATAATACTGAGTGATGAGGTGCACCTGGTTTACAGAAAAGGTGAACCCTTATTATTCCTTCATGAGTGTATCTGTACTCTCTTTCTGATCGTTTCCACCTTCACTGACATTACAATTGGTAGCAGCTCAATTCTCCACGCAAAGTGAGGTCTGAAATGTCCCACTGCCAATTCCACAACTAGGTTATACTGGAAATAGTGACAAAACTCTGGGCCTTACAACAAAATAACACTTGTTAATTTGTGGAAGGAGTCCGACAGCCTTATTCCTGACTAAGGTGATGGCGCTGTCTGAAGCTGTTGTGTTTTGGATGTTATGGGACTTTCTTTACAACCAGAGTAGTTGCAATAAAACTCTAAATATTTCTCCTATCGTTTCATTGTTTTCTTTATGCGATAAATCCCTTAAAGGGGACAGATTATGAAAAAAAAACTGTTTGTGGGTGGTCTAGATCTGAAAATAAAGGATCCACAAGTCTTTCAGAATTTTACTCCCCTTATTACACATTAAAGGGCTAATTAATATGGTTCAAGTCTGCAGGTGAGGCTGGATGTTTGGAGTTTTCACATCACTTGTGTGAGAGCTGTAGTTGTTAGCTTAGCTTGATAGCTACATTACCCATTTAGATTGAACTTTTCAGACATCCCCGATAAAACAGGACAGATCAACTGGTACAGTATATGTGCCAGTGGTCAAATCACCTACACAGCCTAACATACACCTCCATTTGTGTTAAGCAGGTCTGGGTCTGGTCAATACTTGGATGGAAGACCTTTTTGTGTGGTGGACAACAGGAGGCGCAAAACCCCAGTACAGTGATGGGTACACTGTCTTGTATAAATGTCTCAAACATATAATATTTGTTAAAAAGATACTTCTGGCCCAGATAAAAATGTAAAGCTATTCACAGCATCAACACTGAGAAGACTCTTAGTCCTGGATGGTTAAATTCTTTAACTGTCTTTAGGTAACATGAGTGTTATTGTTTTGGCAAAGGTGAAAAAAATCTCCCTTAAAACTCTGAAACCCAGATTTCTTTGAGAAATGTCTGAGCAGAAGTCATCTCATTCGTGTTTTTGTATGATTTTCATCTAAAATGTCATTTTTTTCTTAAATCGTCTCTTCATAGAACCAGTTTTCCAACTGATTGCTCAACCTGGATCAAGGTCTGTCTTGAGCAAATGTTACAGGAGAAAAACAACTTTTGAAGGCATCTCTGTTGCTTAATCTGTCTGTTATTTCCATCTTTAGAAGATGTTCCATTCAGCAGCACTGTTGTCTTAATGGTGATGTCACATGATGATATTGCATCATCATAAAATGCCTCTTGCAGCCTGTTGTTCTTTTCCTGAGACTTTACGTCCCCTTCACTTACTCAGAGTGCATCGAGCCTGAATTTTACAAACTGTCCAAGAAAAAGACTGGTTTTAATTAGTCTGTTTGGATTGTTCTTTTTCTAGGGCAGCTTTCTTTTCCTTTGATTGCCCTTTAAAAAGGATTAGAAGCTTTGTGTAGACAGAGTGACTCTTACATATGACTTTTGATAGCACACTCACTATTTGTTGCTTATTGATGTCAGAATATGTCAGAACTCCAGAATTTCCAACCCTCATCCATATTAAAACTAGTTTTAGAGTATTTAAGCTGAAAAAACATTAAAATATTGAAAAGGTTTCAACTTTGGTTCATATTTTGATTTTAACCCTATAAAGTCAAGTGCATCATATCTCATACATAATTAAGTCCTCTTATTATATAATAGTAAGACCAAGAACATAAGTTTGTTTTTGTTCATAATATAATTTAAAACGGTCAACCGTCATTTTGTATGCAAGGTTGAGTCAGGAATGATCTGCACTGTGACTGTAGAACTGATTTGAATCGATTGGTACCGATTGGTAGAGATGGAACAATCACATTGTGTCAAGTTCAACAACTTCATCAGTATGATATGGTGACTTAAATATGTTCTACCAAATTATTAAGCAGGTTGTTAAAGGGATAAACACAACTAATTAATTTTTTGGAAATCATTTGATGGTTGAGACTTTACAGCATTAAGATCCATTGTTTTAGAAATGTAATTAAAGTTCTTTTTAATATTTGAGCTGTTCTCAGTATTTGTGTAATGAATTTATGACACTAAATATGTAGGTCTCTAAATATAGAGTCAACATAAATATCCTAAAACAGCTTTTTTAAAGACAATAAAAAGTCCTCCTTTTTTGGTGGAATGTTCAATGATCTTGGTCAATGGTCTTGGTGATTCGGTCTCTTATTTGTGGTTCATAGTTTTGTGCTGCTGGAGGCGAGACAAACTGCTGTCATTTCTGATTGGTTTAAAATAAGGAAATTGCATCACTGGAAGTTTGTGGCTTAGCAGTTTTAACAGCCAAAACAGCACAAGCAGGAACAGGTCTGTGAAGTGTCCTGACACAGCGGATTAATACATTTATATGCTCACTGGGCACTAGTATGAGTGCTAGTATCAGGTTGGACTCCCTTTTACGTCCAGAACTGCCATAATTCTTTGTGACATAATTTCAACAAGATGCTGGAAACATTCCACAGAGATTCTGGTTCATACTGACATGATATCACTCAACTGCTACAGATTTGTCAGCTGTACAATCATGATGTGAACCTCCTGTAAGGTGCTCTAATGGACTGAGATCTAATGACTGTGGAGGCCAGTTGAGTACAGTAAACACACCGTCATGTTCAAATAGTTTTAGATGATTTTAGAGTTTAGACATGGTGTGTTATCCAGCTGGAAGTATCCATTAAAGCTGGGTACACTAGTCATAAAGTGATGGACATGGTCAACAACAACACTCGGGTTGTCTGTGATGCTCAGTTGGTGTTAATGGACCCAAAGTGTATTAAGAAAATATCCCCCACACCATTACACCATCAGCCTGAACCACTGATGCAATGCAGGATGGATCCATGATTTCGTGTTGTTTACACCAAATTCTGACCCGACTCATCAGATCAGGTAACATTTTTCTAGTCTTCTGTTGTCCAGTTTTGGTGAGTTTGTTCATTGTAGCCTCAGCTGCTTGTTCTTATCTGACAGAAGTGGTACCAGGTATGGTCTTCTGCTGCTGTAGCCCATGTGCTTCAAGCTTTTTTTTCCCCTTCCCAATGTGGTAGTAGCCAATTAACCCATCCCATCCACTAGGGGCCTCTCCCCATCACTTTGCACTGTCCCTGACTCTAGGAGGGTGAAGACATGCACACGCCTCCTCTGTTGCGTGCGATACAGCCACCGCCTCTTTTCGAAATACGCTTGATACACCGTCACTGGGGAGCCAACGCGCTCGGAGGAAAGCACAGGGTTCCCAGTTCTGAATGGACCAATCAGTAGATCCCTGAGCCAACAGACATTGTAATGTGAAAGTGATAGGGAGAGAGAGCGCCATCTACCCACCCAGAGAGAGCACTGCCAATTTTTGCTATTTTGGGTCCCGAATGTTGATGGCAAACAGCATGACTGGGATTTGAACTCACGATCCTCTGGTCATAGTGTCAGCATCTTAGCCTGCTGAGCCAAGTATGCTTCAAGCTTTGACGTGTATTCAGAGATGCTCTTCTGCAGACTGTGGTTATAATAAGTGTTTATTTGAGCTGATGTTGCCTTTCTATCACCTCAAACTAGTCTGGTCATTCTCTTCTAATCTTCCACTGCATATTTTCTCTTTTTTCTTTCTCCTTAAACTCTAGAGATGATACTCACACCCGTCTGTTTAACATCCAGAATTTCACCTCATATGATGTGAACTCAGAATCTTAGAAAGCATCTACAGGCTTTTTTCTGAACCTGCACAAATCATTTATATTTAGAATTTTTACAGAAATGACTGTGGATTTGCCAACAAATGTATAATCGAACGTCATAAAATACATAAAACTGTATCAGATATAAACCCTGTAAAGATGCTTCTTGGAAAAATGCTCCACACAGCACTTCAACTGTCCTTAAAGAAACATCTCATGATTTATCTTTACATCTTAAAGATGTTTTTTCTCCGTTTGAATTCAGATGTCAGTGTCTTGGCAGTGTGCTGTGTTTGATCTGTTGGCTTTACTGCTGTTGATGTGTAGATGATCACACTGAGGAGCTGTAGGTGGGTCAGTGACTGGGGTGAAGTAAGCTGAATCTATTCCAAGTTAAAGTGTGATATTCAGAACAGGAATATTAGCAAGCGACAGATTTTCATTCCCTCCATCACTGCTGTACAACGCCCACCGTGAACTTGGCATGTGTGGCTCTGTGGTGGAAAAGATGCATTTAGTGGCCAAGTTTGAGCTCACTGGAAGCCTCCAGAGAATTTTGAGAGTTCAGGGGGTTCGGTAACCATTGTTCCACAGCTCTGGAAGTGTGTGGCTTGTGCTTTGTTTCAGTTTAGCCTTCATTTCTATAAAAAACATTGATTACTGAGACAGTTTGATGACAGAGATATTTATGGTCGTTAAATCATTAACGAGAGAGACAGGCTTCAATTTTCCGTCAACTCCAAATTGAGGTCAGTCAAGATGAGGTCTGGAAAATGTAGTTCTCTGTGTTTTTACAGTAACTGTCAGAACAGCTGTAGAACGTTACTCAGAGAGAACACTGAAGGTGCTGCTGAGATTAATGAGGTTCAGACTACCTGGGACTTGTCTCCTACATGTTGTTAAAGACACTGAGCAGTTCCACAAACGTACGTTAACTTTCTATAGTTTCTGAGAAAATGAGCAGACTGTTTAGTCTTCTCAGCTTTAGGGAATTCACTGGCATGACGTAGCTCATGGACAATGTCATTAAAATACTTTTAAGCCACAAGTTTTAAAGAGATATCTTCACAATTTGCATCATGTTTATTTTCCCCCAGATACAGTCAAGCCAATTTATTCTGGGTTACTTTACTACCTGAGCTGTGAGGATAGCATCACAACATCACTCTGCTAACCTAGTGGATCCCAGACTAGTGGGTGTGGTTTAGGAACTATGAAAATGAATAAAAGGTCATCACTACAGACAGCAGCAGGGCTGGGAGAAGACTGATCTTACATCAGATTCCCCATCATCCACTTTAAATGCTGGCAGCTGCAGCTAAACAAGTATAATTTGTCCTAAAAAAACATGAACTGTTCTGTGAGACCTTCTTTAAGATCTGGATGCTGTTTGAGAGAAATTGTCAACATTCTTTTGTTTGTTAAGATTTAAGATCAACCAATTTAGCCAATGTGATTTTTCACACAACAGAATTTGACCTCCACATTTAACCCATTCGTGAAGTGAAACACACACACTAGGCTGTGAGAATTTGTGCCCGAAGCGGTGGGCAGCCCTTATCCACCGGCGCCTGGGGAGCAGTTAGGGGCCTTGCACTTCAGGGCACTTCAGTCATGTCCTCTCTGGGGATTGAACCGGCGACCTTCTGGTCACAAGACCAGATCCTTACCACTAGGCCATGGCTGCCCCCTAAGCAGGTTTAATATCCATGTACCCTCAGATCTCCCTCTGTAGCTTCTCCTAATTCAGCCATCTAACAACGGAGAGAGGAATTATACACTAAGGACCACTTCATGGGATCTTACATCAGATTGCACTGAATTTACAACAGATTCATATGACATCTTACATAATTTTACAGACCTATTATCTCTAATATCCCTGATTTCATGATTATTATTAAAAAAAGTGTTCTATTACAGCTGTTTTTTAATAAAACTGAGTGCAGCCATGAGGCCTGCAAACATCCTTTTCACAGTGTGATTCACACACAGCCTGTAGGGTCATCTGACCCCAGCATGACAATGTTTGAGACCAATTGAGAAACTAAAAAGGTATATAAGAGTAAGTAAAAGATAAAAGTAAAAGATAAAAGTCAAACGGCAAAAGTTATTTTAGAAGGTCAGCAATTTTCCAGAACATTTCCCATTTGTGTGTGTGTGTGTGTGTGTGTGTAAGGAGGGTGAGATCACACTTGGATGTCACACTTTCCCAATAACAACTTTGTCTAACCAATATACCATTATGCAGATTATATGTAAATCACACTTCATCAATATGCATATGTCTAATTCTCCGCCAGACAGAGTTATCACGATTACGTCAGTGGGTTCACTTAACATCCAGTGATTCAGATAACCGGTCCTGATAGCCACCTCCAGCAGAACCTGAAAATATAATCAACTCCAAGGCCAAAGACACACACACACACACACACAGAAACACACACAGAGTCTGTAGTCTAGAGCCAGTCCACTTGTCCAGTAGTTTCACAGCTCTCGAGCGCCTCTTTGTCTGTTATATAACCTCACATGGTTACATGTGTCAACAAAGTTAAATAGAATCTACATGATATTCTCAGACTCTTCATCTGAGGTACCAGCCACGATATGTGTGATATACCTCCACACGTGCTGTATGTTGACTGTCTTAAATTTAGAAGAAAATGGTGTGTAGTGTAGTTTTCTCATTTTAGGGAACTTGCTAACTGCCATAGGCACTATTATTACAGCCACTGACGTGGTGGTGGTGTGTTAGTGTGTGTTAGAGTAGATTAGACCCACCAGAGCTGAGATGTTTATAAACACCTCAGTGTCACTGCTGGACTGAAAATAGTGATCAGCCAGCAGTGTCAGGACTAGAGGACCAACAAACTGTGCTGAGTTACTGTCTCTGACTTTACATCTTCAAGGTGGATCAACAAGGTGTGTCTAATAGAGTGGACGCAGTGTTTAAAATCTCCAGCACCTCACACAGTAACACACCACCACCACATCAGTGTCACTGAGAATGATCCTGTGGAGGTCCTGATCAACAAGGTGAACAAAGTATACAGAGAAACAGATGAACTACGGTCTGTAACTGTAGAACTACAAAGTGCACTTATATGGTCAGTGCAGCTAAAATGGACAATGAGTATATACAATAAGGTGGTGTTAATGTTATGGCTCATTAGTGTGTGCATATTGACAAATTTATGCATTTACGTCAGGTGGCGCTTTTCTCTCCTTTTCTCTCCGAGCATGCTGACATTTCCTGCTCTCAGAAGTCCAATTTTTTACAACAGAGCTCAGTCTAGTTTTGCATGAGACATAATTCAACAAGTCGCCATCTGTGCATTATTAACTCTCTGTCTCTCTCTCTCTCACACACACACACACACACACACACTCTCTCTCTCTCCCTCTCTCTCTCTCACAGACACACACACACTCACTCTTTCACACTCTCTCTCTCTCCCTCTCTCTCTCTCTCTCACACACACTCTCTCTCTCTCTCACTCACTAACTCACTCAAACACTCACACACACACACACACACTCTCACTCTCTCACACACACGCTCTCACTCTCTCTCTCATACACACACACACACTCTCTCACTCTCTCTCACACTCACTAACTCACTCAAACACACACACTCACTCTCTCTCTCTCTCTCTCTCTCTCTCTCTCTCTCACA
>BRDA01008248.1:18778-29112 GCA_036984385.1 Crenuchus spilurus | reverse complement strand
GATGAAGTTGACATGAGTGTGTCAACTGCAGGAGCAGGATTAGAAACATCTGCACCTTATGTCCAGCAGATGGCCCCATAAGATCTTGTTAGAGGGCTGAATAAGCACCCTGCTTATGCACAAAAAGATTTGCTTTAAAAAATAATTCATGCTAAATGTATCGCATATATGATTTCAACCACTGGTCATTAAGGATTTGGCAATTAAGCACAGGTTAAGCAAAGTCTACAAGCTTGCAGGTTTTGGTTAAGCATGCGATGTTTATACATGACAACACATTACATTACATTAACTGCAGTCTGATCTTATTGTACTGTCTTATATATTTATTTACTGAACACTTTTTTTATTTTATTAGCGCTTCAGTTTAACAATATGTGGCAGCTTTACAACTTTCTTTTGAGAAAGAAATGTCTACAACCTTGTGACGTGATTTAAATACAGGTGCATTTCCTTGTTCGACAGGTTTTCCTGTCAACATTCCAAACTGCCACTTCCTCCCTGTCCACCTGTTGATTCAAGGTACACCCACGTCTGTAATCAATGGCTCCAATGCTCTCAACAACAGAGAGTTCAAAGTCAGTTCTCTACACAAGGAAATGAACACATTCTTTATTTATTGTCACTATAGATTAATTTCTATGCTTCCTTAATCTTGGCTGCAGGCTACGCCTTGCTTGATAAAATATATGCATTAGCATGCATTCTGTCTAGTGTACAGCGTACTGAACACAGATTTTGAGGAGTTCAGCTGTGGATCCAGCTACATATTAAAAGTTTATTGAAATAGAATATGACATCTTTCATGATATTTTTGATTTTATTTTTGTAATGCTTTACTGGCCGACACCAAATCCAAAACACACTCTGGTCTAGATTTAAATCAGACGCCATCCCTTACCCTCAAGTTTATGTTGTTGAAGTGCTGCTTCAGGCAGAGAGTGGAAGGGATTTCCAGGATAATATGTGGAAGGGAAGGACGAGTGGGGCTTTCTCTGCTTCAGAATGTGCTGCAGGAGTTCATACAGAACATCTCCTGTTGGAGAACCACAAACACAACATATCAAAACAGATATCTCAAGATCTTTGATAGACAATACACCTTAACCTTTGTTTAGAAAGAAATATCAAAAGACAATATAAAAAAAACAGAAGCCAACATCACATGAACGTGAAAACCCTCTATTTGTTGTTACGTGTACAGTGGAAAGGACAACGTGATACCATTTGAGGAACATCCTCCCATGAAAATCTGTATTTTGAGTTGCTTCCAGCAAGAATTTCAAGGAAATGACTCTCATAAAGGAAGTCAGAATGCAAGCACACACACATACACAAACAAAGCAAGCTACCTTTCAGTTCTCGGTTTCTGGTCAGCTTGATGCGGAGAGGGAAATTCCTAGTTCTACCAGGTGATGGTTGTGGCTAGCTTTACACTTCCTTATCAAACATTTACTCAATTTTCTACTTCCTCCCTCAATCTACCACTGCTTTCTATTGTGTCTTCAATCCAGCACCTAATCAACAAGGACTTATTTTACCCACAATTCTGCTAATGTAATGACTTTCACAAAGATTATAGAAAAGAGCTGAAATTGGAAATAATAATAATAATAATACATTGGATTTGTAATGCACTTTTCATTTGTAGCAAATCTCAAAGTGCTAACAGTATAAAAATTTATCAATCAATTAAATCAATTAAAAGATAAAAAAATAATAAAAAATTTTAATAATAAAATAATAATTTTAAAAAATATTAATAAAAATATGATAATTTATTGTCCATATGTCTTCCTAAAAAGATAAGTCTTAAAACAATTAATAGTGTCTATTGTCATTTGTTCAATGGCAATAGACAATAGTATACATACATACATATTTAGTGGTGATTCTAAAAAAATTAAATATCATTGAAAAGTTATTTTATTTCAGTAATACAATAAAAAATGTGAAACTCATACGTAGATTCATTACACACAGTGTCTACTTCAAGTGTTTATTTCTTTTAATGTTGATGATTATGGTCTACAGATGGTGAAAATCCAAAAGTCTAAAAAAAAAAAAAAAAAATGTGAATATTATACAAGACAAATTAAAAAAATATTTTTAATACATAAATGTTGTTTTACTGAATAGTATGTACAGTATATACACTCAGTACTTGGTCGGGGCTCCTTTAGCATGAATTACTGCATCAGTGCAGCGTGGCATGTAGGTGATCAGCCTGTGGCACTGTTGAGGTGGTATGGAGGTGATCAGCCTGTGGCACTGTTGAGGTGGCATGGAAGCCCAGGTTGCTTTGATAGCTGCCTTCAGCTCGTATGCATTGTTGGGTCTGGTGTTTCTCATCTTCCTCTTGACAACAGCTCATAGATGCTCTGTGGGGTTTAGGTTGGTGAGTTTACTGCCCAGCACAGTGATACTGTGGTTATTAAACCAGATTTTGGTACTTTTGGCATTGTGGGCAGTGCCAAGTCCTGCTGAATAAATGAAATCCACATCTCCATACAGCTCGTCAGCAGATGGAAGCATGAAGTGCTCCAAAATGTCCTGGTCCACAACACCTCTTAAAGTGTCCAGTGACGCTACCAAGATGTTAGCAACAGATCTATTAAGCTCTACAATTCAGAAGATGCTACAGATTGGACTTGTTTGTCCAGTGCATCCCACAGGTGCTCAATTCGATTGAGATCTGGACAATCTGGAAGCCAAGTGATGTTTTGGTTATGTTCTTCAAATCATTCCTGAAAGGGCAAATTATTTTTAAGTTGCTGACACATGGCAAAGTACCAAGAGTGCAATAGTCAAAGGTGCAATAATGAACTCCTTATTTGGCCGTTAGGCCACTCAGAAGCTTGATAAGAGTCAACTTCATTACATATTTAAGAATTTAATAAATAGTTTAAGATGGTAAAACAGATGAAAGGTATAGAAAGGTTGTAGGTCCAGGGGTGCACTGACGTAGGGATTTATAGTGAACTGAGATGCTGGGGCTGTCATACCGCTGCACATGCGATCACTCAGGTTTGTTGATGGTGAGCAGAGGGATGCCAGTGTCTCGGGGAGCTCCCATGCCTGTTTACCTTCTGGCTCTCTCCTTTTAGGTACGCTGTTCTAGATAGTTCTGCCGGAGTCAGTAGCCACACTCTGATATGTTTCATAATCCCCCAGCTCTATAAACCCAAAAAGAACTAATTCTATTTTTGTCTTTTTCCGAGTGAGTGATTGCCCACCGGTCCGGTCCAAGGCTGATGGAAGACTGATTACTATTCTCTGCATAACCAACTACTGTGGCCTGCTCCAGATGTCCTACTCTACTGCCCACATTGGAGTTCAAATGGACTTTCTGGCCGTTATCATTGTTACCACTGTCATCATCATCCCTGTCCCACTACTGTCACCATATCAGTTCACCTGAACATTACAACAACATCACATGATTATGATTTATCACACACTTAGAATTAGTAGACCAGAGGAGGATGGGTCCCCCATGTGAGTCTGGTTCCTCCCAAGGTTTCTTCCTCCAGCTCTGAGGGAGTTTTTCCTTGCCACTGTCGCCGTTGGCTTGCTCACCGGGGATTAGGGATTAATGATTTGATGTTTATTACTAACCCTGTAAAGCTGCTTTGTGACATCAGTTGTAAAAAGTGCTTCATAAATACATTTGATTTGATTTGATTTGATGAATAAAGTAACTAAAATTAACATATGGTGACATGCAATGTGAAGTGTCTTTAGACAAAGTGTATGTAAACCTTTGGCCTGAACTGTAGAATAGAAGGTCACCTGAATGGGGCGAGCGGTACCGGAAGTCTTCCTTGGTGAGAAGAAGGAGAGCCTTGCCATTCATTTGGAAGCTTCCGCTGGAGATGGGCCGTAAAGCAAACTCTCTCTCTGCCCAGCGCAGCCATTGCCCAACATCCTCTCTGCTCCAGAACACGGGCTGAAGACCTGCGGGCATTGCCAGACATAAGAGAGATGTTAATGATTCAGAACCCAACAGTGGACTACAGTAATGTGTTAAGCAATAGAAAAACCACACAGTGAGCTTTAGAAGTACAGAGAACAGAAGAATATGGCTTTACTTACTGAATGTATATCTGCACATTCATGTTTAAAAGGAATACTAATCTAATCTAATGCCAGCATCATACTGTCAATTAACAATGACAATTCAGTTGTGGTTTCCTGTAAAATAATGACTCCAATTTAAAAAACATACTTATAATGTACACATTTTAACCCCCTGAATTTAAACAAATTACACCCATCTAAAATTATTTTTTCCCCAAAGAGTTCAGCACAAACTCAGCAACAACAGTGTCAAAACAGTAAGAGTGTCAGAAATCTATATTCTGATTAAATCTGCTCTAAACTTAGACTTTCCAAAAACCTATTTTCACATGTGCTGATATATTGTGAAAACACGTTCTAAACATTTCTAGCCAAGACTTTTGAGCTCAGAACTGAATAAACAGAGATGTTGGCTACACACTGCTCATTACAGTTTTTAGACATTGTATGTGGTTTTATTTATTTGTGTTTTCCTCAGTCATTAACGCTACATTGAATATTTATGTGATAGATGTGAACAATCAGGTGAGAGGTCTTTTGTTCAGGTTCACCTCCAGTGAGAGCTTTATGTTCACATCCACATTCCACAGATTCCACGGCTGCTGGAACCCACCAATGGTATGTCTGGAATTACCATGTCATTATCATATGAATGACAGAGCACATTTTTTGGCGGGAAAGCTGTCTGACGTGCTCTCACAGATGTGTGTCTGCTTATTTAAGCTCCTCTCACAAGAATCTAAAATATATATATATAGAAAACATCTCAGTTATATGTTATATTTCGTTTTTTTCCACCAACTCCAAAGGGTTAAACTTTTCTAAGGTATACGGGAAAAAGCATCAAAACTACTATCTGTGGTGACACAGTATGATACAGATATGGCACAGATTACCCCAAAGAAATACATTGTTTTTTGTTTTCAATGTATTACAAAATATCAGTATAAAATGCTGTAATAAATACTGTAATATATTTAAATATTGATATAGGAGTAACCTTTAAAAACATATTACTGCCACTGTGCAAAACTGTGTTTCAGTACAAATACAAAAGCCTGGCCTTGGATACAAAAGCTTTATATAAACGTATTCATACTGGCAGTGTGCAGAACAGCAACTGTATGTGTGCACGAAATATACTCCTGTCAAAAGAACATAACAAATGGAGTGTATGTTTACTATACACACTGGCAATATTGTTTTCTGCTTATTGTTATTGTTTATGCTATTGTAAAGCTTCGTGATGATGGAGGAAGTGTGTATTGAAACCATTACTAACAATTACTGAAAAACACATGAAGACAGACAGACATTTTACATCATAGCTTAGCATCTGTTATAAATCTTAAATAAAGCTTGTGCTGATTTTTTTTTTTCTTGGAATGTCAAGCAAGCTGAACACAAACAATGAATGTGTTGCACTGACTGATTGATACACTGGCTCCACAGTTTTGTGCCCAGTCCAGTTTTTTGCCAGTGATCCTGATCAGACTTGAGTATCTGCTAAAGCTTTTTTGAAGGTAATACAGCTGCACACTACAAGCATTCAATCCAATGTATGTATCTGGATTGTCATTAACTTTAAAATGCTATGGCAAAATCAAGTTTGCGTGTGCACAGAGTAGCACGCTTGGATTGGGATTTCCCATTGTATTAAAGACAATATGGTGATCAGCATTACAAAACCGATGATTTCAATCATTTCCTAATTCTTTCCTTCTTATAAGAATTAACCACACAAACGAATGACAAAGTTCTCGCTTTCTAGTTCATTGGCTAGCTTTGAGGATAAACATTTACAACCGCCTGACCAGACAACACATTTGTGAGAAGTTGAACTTACTCAAGCTAACGTTTCCCACAGGCTGCACCCTCGGCCCAGCTAAATTGGGCTTGTCTAGTCTTGCTTTAATCAGAGTTTCTCTCCAGTAATTACAGCCCAAAGTGACACAAACTATTTCTTTGTCAAACATCATTATTCCAGTCATTTTGCTTCAAAGATGCTTGCTGCATATGACACAGGATATGTTTATGGCAAGTGTGTTCTTGTTCATTGGGAAACCACAGAATTCCAAGCACTATTTATCCGTTTAATCGTTGACATACAACTCAGTTTAATACCAACAACTGACGATATTCAACTGGTAAGTAAACATGAGTAGCATTATAAATGCACACTAAATGTGCATGCACTGTATGAAGGTAGGCCATTTCTCAAAGGGTTTGTTTAACTAAATGAGTTTCACAGCCCTGGTTTCAGGAAAAAACTTGGATTTCTTTCTTGCATACGGGAAACAAGCAAGCTTTACATACTTCTGATTCACTCCCCAATGTCCAGTTTCTTGTTCATCATGAAATACTAGCTGAAAGGTCAAAGAGCCACAATAACAAAAATCGGTAATCTATTAGTAAATAACTCAAATCAGTATTCAAACAACAATAAAAGGAAGATGGGGGGGGCCCCCGAGTGGCTCAGCGGCCTAAGACGCTGACACTATGACCAGAGAATCGCGAGATTGAATCCCGGTCATGCTGTTTGCCATCAACAGCCGGGGCCCAAGAGAGCAAGAGTTGGCAGTGCTCTCTCTGGGTGGGTGGATGGTGCTGTCACTCCCTGTCGCTCGCACGTTGCGATGTCAGCTAGCTCAGGCGTCTACTGATTGGTCCATTCGGAGCTGGGAACCCTGCGCTTTCCTCCAAGCGCATTGGCTCCCTGGTAACAGTGTATCAAGCGGTAGTTCAAAAGGAGGCGGTGGCTGGCATCACGTGCAACGGAGGAGGCTTGTGCTTGTCTTCACCGTCCTAGAGTCAGGGACATTGCAAAGTGATGAGGAGAGCCCCCTAGTGGATGGGATGGGTTAATTGGCTACTACCACATTGGGAAGGGGAGAAAATTGGCAAAAAATATATATATATAAAAATAAATAAAAGGAAGATGGAAAATGGTCAAAATGATCTTGGGTAGCAATAGCAAAGATATTCTAGTAAAGTGCCACCACAACACTGCAAGTTTATCTTCAGCTGGCAAGCAACGTGCATCCGCAGCCATTTCATCTTGCTTTTTAGGACCCTTTGGAATGCTTGTTTTGTTAGCGCTGACTTTTTCCCCCTACATCTACATTTCATGTGGGAACATGACAGACAAAACATCTGCACTGGGGCATTGCCCAGAATTTTTAAACATGATGACTTTCAAAACTCTGCATCTCCATGCTAATGAGAAACTCTGCCACAGTCCCATCCACATGCACCGTACTGCTTAGCATGCTATGTCAGAGATGCATTTTAATTCACGAAAATACAAGCGACACACATCTACTGCAGCATTCCCCAATATAATCCACACTGGATTCAGTAAACCGTACTGAATCCCAAATGTTTACTCAGTCTAATTTTGGCCAATGCAGCTGCTGTCCGAGGCAGTGTTGCTTGTGTAGTTGTGTGTGGACGGTTTTGGCAAACGTTTCACTTATCAGTGGCAGCACTCCCACACTTCCTCCCCCTGTCCGACAGCTGGTATCTTTGACCCTCAGCACGCATGCACCATCATCAAGGAAAACAGAATGCCCCACCAGTGCCCAAAACCACACTAGAACCATTCTGATACCTCTGTTGCTACAACAAACTAGGCCCCACACTGCAAAAAATAAACATTTTTTAAGAAAGTAAAAAAAAACCTTGTTTATGGACATTTTTTCTTATTTTTGTCTAAAAAGAAAAAAATATTCTTAACAAGCAAATTTTGCACAAGAAAATTAAGCTCTAACTTTTTCTTAATAAGATACTTCAGCTCATCTTCAGCTTTATTTACAAGTTACAGGGTATGACTACGGTTTGGCTGAAATTCCAGAATAAGAATAAGATTATTTTTATTATTTAAAAAAATAAGGCCGCTTAAATTCTCAATTTAAGAAATGCATTTAATGACTCTAAATCAAGAGTTCATAACACTCATTTAAAAAAATATATTTCTTAAGAAAAGCAATTTTTGCTTGCAAGAAGCATAATTTTCATTAATTTTTTGACAATTTAGCTTAATTTAAAAACACATTTGAGTTAAATTCATTTGCTAGTTTTCTAAGAATTAAGAAAGGGTTAAGAATTCTATCTAGACAAGCACATTTTGCTTACCCGACTGGCTGATTTTTTTTTTCTCAAAACAAATTTTTTTTTTTTATCACATTTAGGAATTTTTGGCTTATTTCAACTATTGCTGTTTTTGCAGTGCAACAAAGCTATCCTTCATGTGCTTTCTTTGACATTAATGAGGCCTCTTTCAAACAGCAACACAATACACTGTTCATTACCCTACATTCATATAAAACGCTTTTGTTTTCCATTTGCAGTGCCCACTACACTGTCCATCATCTTAGTACTACAAATTCTTCATACTTTGGGTTCTATAGCCCATTCAAACTGCTCATGCTAATTTGGCTACGCTGATGTCAATTATCATATCTAAAACAAAGAGGTGAAGAGTGATTGATTGTTATATTCCCCTAAAAACAACCAACAAGGTATAACCATTTCTGTACCCAACACTGGTACTGGTAACCCTCCTCCTGGAGATCCACCAACAACCCAAATCTAACACACCTGTTCCAGAACAGAATATGCAATAATGTAATGGATCAGACTAGAGTTGAAGATGAAGTCAGCAGGAACAGTGTGTTCAGGATGTTCAGTGAGGTTCATCTTTAATTTAACATTCAAACACTTTATGTGAGAGTTTCTAAATTATTTTAACGTTCCCCTGTTCAATAAACACTGTGTTCAGACAGTGACAAGTGTTTTTCATCCTTTGGCACATATGGAATACTGTCAAAATTCTTGTATCATAGTCCAACTGGGCAAACACAATGCACCCAGCTTCTTTTTACCACTCAGCACCGTCACCAAGAGTCACAAAGAGCTTCCAAAATCAGATCTACAATCTACATCTCAATCACATATCTGGTATACACAGCTGTGTGTGCTTTTGCATTCGTGCGAGTGTCCCCAGACGCCGCTGATGCAGAGAGCAACTCGCAGTCCTGCAAAAGTCACAGGTCATGTGGTTAACAAACCTATGAGATCCGAGCAGTGGGGCTGGATCCAGCTCACAGCAGTGACCATCTGCACAGAGCCTTCAGAGAGACAGTTAGCCACAGGAGGAAGAGAGGAAGAGAGCCCAAACTTAACTTCCCACAACGCACTCGAACAGGAAGCCACCTCCCCCTTCCCCTGCACACACACACACACAGGCTCAGTTTCAGAACAGGAAGCCTCCTGCGGTAGGGCCGGGGTGATGTGGAGGGTTTTATCAACAGTAAGCAGCGAAGGAGCAAGCGGACAAGGAAGGGGAAGGAACACAGAGGAGATGATGAGAGCATCTGAAAAGAATGCATCAGCTGAGACAGACGCAGAACTTAGAGGCTTGTCGATATGAAGCATTTTGTTTTTGACATTTAACTACATTTGAATTAGAATGAATTATAATGGAATATTGTCAAGTACTGAAATTGCCCAACAGTATTTATCACATTTATAATAGTCAACTCAATGAGGTTTATGGTTTTTCTGTAAACAGAAAAGATTCCTGAAGTGTTGAAACATGTAGATGCGGGTCCTGAGTGGCTCAGCAGGCTAAGACGCTGACACTACGACCAGAGGATCGTGAATTTTGCCATCAACAGCCGGGGAAAATTGGCAGTGCTCTCCCTGGGCGAGTAGATGGCGCTCTCTCTCCCCATCACTCACAAATTGCGATGTCCACTGGCTCAGGCGTCTACTGATTGGTCCATTCGGAGCTGGGAATCTGCGCTTTCCTCCAAGTGCGTTGGCTCCCCAGTGACGGTGTATCAGCGGTAGTTAGAAAAGAGGTGGAGCCTGTATCATACACAGCGGAGGAGGCTTGTGCTGGTCTTCACCCTCCTAGAGTCAGGGACAGTACCAAGTGATGGGGAGAGCCCCCTAGTGGAAGGCATGGTTTAATTGGCTACTACCACATTGGGAAGGAGATAAAAATTGGCAAAGAAAAAAAAAAACATGTACAGTCATGGCCAAAAGTTTTGAGAATGACACAAACATCAATGTCCACAAAGTCTACTGCTTCAGTTTTTATAATGGCAATTTATGATAATGAATATGATGTGATAATTGTGATAATGAATGAATGAATTTGCATATACTCCAGAATGTTATAAAGAGTGATCAGCTTAACAGCAATTAATTGCAAAGTCAATATTTGCCTAGAAAATGAACTTTATCCC
>BRDA01008248.1:0-17500 GCA_036984385.1 Crenuchus spilurus | reverse complement strand
GAGTGTGTGTGTCTCATGGTGTTTGTGCTCTATTTAACCTAAACACCTAAGATAATGATAACGGATTGCACAATTCCCCTGTAGACATTGAAAAATTAAAAAATGAAACATATCAAATGATAAACACATTCATCGCCGTTAGCTAGCTAGTTAACATCTAGTAACTATCTAGCTAGCTACATTGGCTACGTTAGCTTACTTTTTTCTAAAGCTTGTGGTGGTGAGAACTCAAGTGCCTTTTGAACTCAAGTTTTGTTTTAAAATACTAGTTTTTATTTACTTCTCGTCTTGTTTTCGTTGTGAAAAAACGAATATTTTTCGTCATAATTATCGTTAACAAAATTTACATCAATACTGTCGTTCGGATTAGTGCTTGATTGTGCATCATGGAAATAAATAAGCAGGAAAGATAAAATACTAACACAGCTTGAGAGATCAGTCTTTGTGCCCATATTCTTGCTTTAGATTACTAGTGCTAAAAAAATAGATGTGAATATTGTCTAAAACATTTCATTTTTGTTCAGAATTTAATTCAAAAAGGTATTTATACACTCAGTATATAGTTGGGGCTCCTTTACTATAGATGACTTGTTCAATGTGACACGGCATGGAGGCAATCAGCTTCTGTCACTGCTGAGATATTATTGAAACCTAGGTTGTTTTGATAGTGATCTTCAGCTCGTCTGTACTGCTGGGTCGGGTGTTTCTAATTTCCCTCTTGACAATATCTACCCCAAAGTTTCTCAATGATGTTCAGGTCTGGAGAGGTGACTGGCAAGTCAAGCACAGTATCATCTCTAGTTCAGGAGACAGATCGTCTCTGGTAACACTTTATAATAACTTTCATTAATAAGCCATTAACTAATGATTAATAACAGTGAAAAATCATTAGTTCATGAGAATTTGAACATGAAAATTTTTATAAATGACAGTTCATGTAGTTACTAATGACTGTATTCATTTTTCCAAATGTTAACAAATCATTAGTAAATCATTTGATAATGAAATTCTCATGAACTTAAGATTTATTCACAGTTATTAATCATTAGTTAATGAGCTATTAATGAAAGTTATTATGAAGTGTTACCCGTCTCTAGACTGGGAGACATAGTTTGAATAGTAATTCACTCACACACAAAATGAAATATTTACTATATATAATTATATATAATAATAATAATTATTATTATTATTATTATATATAATAATAATAATAATAATAATAATAATATAATAATATAAAATTAGAGTGTTTTATTTTATTTTATTCTTTATTCTCTTATTCGCTATAATATATTTTTCTATTCTGTTTATTCTTACTCTATTATATTAATGGAGAACTGTAATTATTTGTAATTTCCCTCTGGGATCAATAAAGTATTTCTGATTTCTGATATAATAATCTGATACAGTGGATTTCTGATATTCAAGACCTATAAGCCATACTGAACAGCAATTAAACAAAAATCTCACTTCAGGTGTTACAAATATAAAATAACTTTCCAATAACCTTTTCATAATATTTTATTTTTTGAGAAGCACTAGTGTATCTGCCTTCACATTTTTCCAAAAATTATTTCTTTTAAGTATAACTTTAAGGCAGTGGTAGCTGGTGAAAAATATTCTAGGTGGGGTTGTTTGAGTCATATTCACTCAGTTTCCACAACCATTCCAATATTATTTAACACGAACTGCAGGATATCAGAACTCTGTGAAAAAAAATAATTTTTTAAACTATTTAATTGGCATAAAAAAGTAGCTGTCTAATAGTTACTGAAAAATGTCAATAGTTGCATGAAAATGTGCAAAGATAGAAAGTACAATATATATCTTTAGATTACCAATTGAGTCTGGTTCAGAAACATATACAATAAAATGAGCAAAAACATTAAGACTAAATATTAGGCATTTCTAAAGTCATGTATTACATGTTAATAACATCAGACATTCCTACAACCATTGGCTGACTCTGCTGATGCAATAAATGAATCGTCCCTTAGACAACAGATCATTGGACGCTGATTGGGTAAATTTCTGTTGCCATGTGTGTATCTTGTGTCAGCACATGAGTGATTGGCTGCTGCTTCTCTGACTGGGTGATATTTCTATTACCTCAGAAGAAAGAAAGAATGAACCAGGAAGCTAATTTCCCCCAAAATATTAAATATGTTATTATACATGTTTAGCACATGCATACTTAAATATGTAAAATATGTAGGTATTGAATATTTAAAAAATGTTTATTTAACCCTCTGGAGTCAGTGTTCCCGCTGGCAGCATATTAACGAAATTCCGCAAACTTACACTTAAATAACTGTGAAATTTTATCCTAGAAACAAAAGTAAACATACCCTGGAAAACGTAAAGGGTCTACTTTTTTCAAATATATATAGCATGAACATATTTTAGATATTTGCGAGAAGAGCTTAAATAAGTAGAGACATCTTTGTCAGAGCGAGTCAGACAGCTGCTCATTTTTTCCCACCAAATGACGCGATTTGTCATTCATATGATAATGACATGGTAATTCCAGACATTCCATTGGTGGAATAGCAGCTGTGGAATGTGTGGAATGTGAATGCAAGCAAACATCTTTTCTGAGGTGAACATGAACAAAAAACCTCTTACCTTACACGTATCTCATACATATTCAATCTAGGAACCGCTGAATAAGTCAAACACATGGCGAGGTACATTAGTTAAGCTTTAGAAATAAAACCACATAATATTTCTAAACATTCTAATAAGCAGTGTGTCACCAACACCTCTGTTTATTCAGTTCTGAGCTCAAAAGTCTTGGCTAGAAATGTTTAGAATGTGTTTTCACAATATATCAGCACATCTGAAAATAGGTTTTTGGAAAGTCTAAGTTTAGAGCAGATTTAATCAAAATATAGATTTATGACACTCTTACTGTTTTGACACTGTTGTTGCTGAGTCTGTGCTGAACAAAAGCCTGTGTAACACTTTGGAAAAAAATTATTTAGATGGGTGTAATTTGTAAAAAAAACATGAAGGCATGTCAGACAACAACAACATACTCCAAGGGATTAAAAAAGAAAATAAAGAACTATTTCCACCATGGAGGGCAGCAGCCTAGATCCCCTCTATTGCCCAGCCACCACCGTTTTAAGGTAAGTTACATTCTATTTACTTTAAAAAAAAACTCTAAAATGTCCTGTAGAAGATATGAATGATAATATGAAACTTGTGTGCTGGTGGTAGTGCTTGATAATACAAATTCAATACTACTCTCAATATCAAGGTAATTGATAGACACTAAACTCCACTCCAACTCATCTCAAGGGGACTAAATGGAGCTCCATCACTCCAGAGAATGCAGTTCCATTGCTCCACAGCTTAATGCTGGGGGATCTGATATCCCTCTACTCAACACTAGGCAGTTAGCATGGTGGCCTTAGATTCAGAGCATCCCGCTCTATTAGACATGCTTATTTTATTCCAGCTTTTGATTATATTTTTAAGGAGAACTTTGAAGTAAGCTACCTCCTATTAGATTCACCTCCTGATTTTCTTTCTTAGAGTTAGAGTAATTTATAATTTGATATATATAACATAAAACATGGTCTATACTATGCTTGATCTATAGTATTTTAAACCAGTTACTATGGATTTAATGTTTGTGTTCCAAACTGTTCTTTTAAAACAATATGAAGCACTCCGTAAATTACACACTTTAACTGAGTTAACTAAGACTTCATTATTCTTCAATAGCGTTAACCAAATGTCAATATTGTTGTGGTGTAGATGATATATCATGCAGCACTAGCTGGTGGGAAAGCCCATCATAGACAGACATTCATGTACAGCAATCAAATGTAGTGCACATGTACTTGGCTACCCCACACGTTATTCACATAAAATCACTACTTACATCAGACAACAAAATTCATACAGTGGAACCTCAGTTTTTGTCTGTTCTAAGGTGCCTATTGATAACCGTAATGGACAATAGCTGAAGCAATATTTCCTATAACAAATAATATAAATCTAATTTATCTGTTCCAGACACTCCAAAATATAAAAAATAATAAATATAGAATAATTTATAGGTTAACATACAGAAAACAATGAGAAATAAATACTAAAGACTAATGAAATGGATAAATGAACATTTAACAGGTTTACGCTCTGTTTTACAGTGTGCCGATGTGGTCCAGCCAGCAGCCTTTGTTTCGTCTCTCGGGATTCTCAGCCACTTTTTGTTTTCGCACCCATTTTCAGGCAGTAGTGCTGTGCGCCATCGCTTTAGTGTGATGTGTTTTAGTTTGTTTTGAGTATTAACAACAAGAAATAACAAGAAACAAAGCCAGAGAAACAATGAGACACAAAGTTTTCAATAAACAAAAACCAGGCAGAGGAACAAAAACTTGGGAAAAAAAAAATTACTCGAAAAAAGTCGAAAACAAAAAAATCGTACGATAACCTGTGCAAACGATAACCAAGGTTCTACTGTAAACAAAGTAAACTGTAAACCGAGGTAAATTCTTAAAACTGAAATTAATTCTTCAGTATTAATAATCATGGTCTAAGGTGGCCAATAATTGATCAACTGATTAACAGAATTATATTATTACTATTAATCTCAGTCAAAAAATGCAAATACATCTCTCTCATTTTGTGTGCACTTTAACTCAATTTCTTGACAGGGCCTATAATATCAAATTACTAGCCACAACCTGATGGAGGCCCATTCAAATTCATGTCTCCGTATGTCCTGTGCAAATGAAAACATGCAAAATCAAAACCAATAAAGCCACTTTTCTATGAAAGCGATTTGACTCTCATAACATAAGAGCAAACAGGTGGACAAGCTCTAATCTCTCACCAGTAGAAACATCAAAATATGTCAGCACCATCAGGTCATCAAGCATGTGTGCACAGCCTTGTATGTTATTTTTTATTCATACTTTTATTGCCTATTGTGTCTTATCTGTGTTATCAGTTTCTTCTTTTTTACTCTACTAGGTATTCAGTTTATCTCATCTCGTACGACATTGCGCAATTCCCAATTGATTTTACACAATCTCTATAAATAACATTTACATCTGTTTGTTTATCAGAGAAACAGCGTCTGAATGAGGCTGAAGATCAAAACTGATTTTGTTATGCTTTTATTGGGCTTTATACAATGGCGATCTCAGGATTATAAGGTTTTGTCCTGACAAAATAGCATTTCCCTGTTTTTATCCTTCCAATTTTGAGAAATCAAGACTACTAACATGATGAATCATGGTTAGGGCTGCCATGATTAGTCGACTAGTTACTTTTATGTCGACTATTAAAATAGTCGACGACTAATTTAATAGTCGATGCGTCTTTTTTTTTTTTTTTTTACTTTCTTTTTCGCCCCAAACTGCTGCGTTTTTCTCACCTTCCACTGCTGCATCTGCCTTTCTGTCCTTGACGCACATGAGCAGTAGTGGTAACCGGGGTAGGCCGTGGATGACATCACAGGACGTTATACAAACAGGCTCATCATGGCTAGCCGGCAACGGAGCTCAAAAGAGTGGAATCATTTTAAGAAAATGAAAGAGAAATGTGTGCAGAACTTGTCTTCCACGGCAGCACAACTGCGATGCACGAGCACCTGAAAAGGAAGCCTGTTGTGACTGATTGTGACAATAATTAAGAGGGACCGTCATCTCGGTAAGCTAAATTGCTAGTTAGCTGCTAAAATTAGCGTAAACAGAGTTAACTTGCTGCTTACTCATATTGATAGCTGTAAAAGTGAACATTAGCGATGACGATCTGATTCATTAGCCTTAGCACACATTCATGTGTTTTCTGTAACGTTATAACAGTCATGTGTTTGACTAGCAATGCTAATGTTTGCTAATGTTACGTTTCAGTGCTACGTTTACACTTTATGCTAAACAGTTAAATAATTGTTTGTTGCAACAAGCTGCATATTTCATTAAAGGTTTAATGAACTATGGTCTTAATAGTTTTTATTTTTAGTTAGCATGTAGCTGAAATCTAATGACGGTTATATAATAACAGCTGCATTCTAGTGCGATAAGCTGTATGTTTTATATTCAATTAACGTATAATCCGATTAGTCGACTAATCGTAAAAATAATCGGTGATTAGTCGAGTATAAAAATAATCGTTTGTGGCAGCCCTAATCATGT
This sequence comes from Crenuchus spilurus, assembly GCA_036984385.1. Lineage (NCBI taxonomy): Eukaryota > Metazoa > Chordata > Actinopteri > Characiformes > Crenuchidae > Crenuchus > Crenuchus spilurus. Next base: position 11,345 of record BRDA01008248.1, on the reverse strand, counting down.
GGCAGTCCAATCCCTTAGCGAATGAGGCGTGTAGATTTCCTGAAGACAACTCCAAGGGGACAGTATTTTTGAGTGGAAGGAGTCGTTAACTTCAGGTTTAGGCAAAACCAGCAGCAGAGTAGAAAACATTCAGCTCACTAGTTTGTACGTTTCACTGCACAGATGGGTTAAATGCGGATGTCAAATTCCGTTGTGTGCAAATCACGTTGGCGAACGCTGAATCCCATCTAAGTCTAATATTCTGAGAACGATTCACAATAAACGGCAGAACAATTCTGTGAGGATTTGTTTGCACTCAGCCATGAAAACAATAGAGAGATCATGCTGGACGATTACTTCTGGATCACAACTTTCACTCCACCTCATCCTAAAGATACTGGATGGAGAGCCATCACTCCAGAGAACACAGTGCCACTGTTCCAGAGCCCAATTCAGGGGGTTATATCCTTCTAATTTGACGTTTAGCACTCAGCATTGTGATTTTAGATTCTTATTTTATTAGAAATGAGAATTATTATAAAATGTATGCGATCACTTTAAGCACCTGTAAGTAACTGAACTGGAAGTGGACATAGTGTGTGTGTTTTAATTAAGTACAAGAATATCATCTATATAACTTATAGATACTTTTATTACATTACTTTCACAGTTGCTGGAGTCAATGGAAAGTGTCTCTAAGAAGCCATAACTTTAACATTAATAACCAATCTATGTTGATTACACACGAGCTCACCACGTTATCAGACTCGGATGAGGAAATGGAAAGTGTTTGTTGATGAATTACAGTTTTAACTCCGTCTGATATCACTGAGCATCACTATTTTTACTTAATCAGTCAAAGGCAGGTGCTGGACACGATGCTTGTTGGTCAGGATCACTACAGTGCGAGTCCACTGACAGCTCAAAATCTTTCAACTTGAAATACTATACCAGTCACTGTATGATTAATGAGTGACTATGAGTAAACACATATGTAATGATTTAGTAAACAAACAAGTAAACAAACCAGAATATGTTTATATTTTACATTCTTCACAGTAGGCACCTCTTGCTCAGCTTTCTTTGCATTTTCTCAGTCACCTTTATGAGGTAGTCACCTGGAATGGCTTTCAGTTAACAGCTGTGTCTTGTCAAGAGTTCATGACTTGCATTTATTGCCCCCTTAATGTGTTTGAGACCATCATTTTACTTTGAAGTAAAATCTAAAACATGTTTTGGTTTCTTTAATACTTTTAAGTGTTAAATGACTCATTATGTGTTCCTTCATAGCCTGGATGACTTCAGTGTTAATTGAATGTAGGACAAAAAATAAATAAATAAAAACATTGAATGAGTGTCCAAACATTTGATTGGTACTTAACATCTCTCTCTCTCTCTCTCCTGGGTAAATTAACCTGGCAGACCTCATTGTTATGGATAGTTCTCATGTTCAGTTCCTCAAGAACATGAAGAACATGCCCAGTGAAGCGTCCACTGTGTGGAGCTGCTGTTGTATGGCGGTGCGTAGGAAGACACTCTGGACTATATTAAATGAATGGGACATAAAGACTTGGATTATTTATACTTTTCTCGTCCTCAGCTGAGTAACAGGCCGCTCTCTGTGACAGGAAAGCCTGGGTTAACTAGCTCCAGCAGGCTACATCTTTCAGCAACAGATGAGCCAACAAAGCCAGTTGACGAACAACGTGACAACACTGCCCGTCCTCCTCGCGCGCTCTCTCGGAACTTTACGTGAAGAAAGAACGCCAAATACCTTAACATTGACCTGCGAAGGGGAGCTGGACATGTCTCGTTCAAATTCAGGAAGTTCTCCCGTTTCCACTTTCCTTTCCCCCTCCTCCTTTTCGTTATTTTCCGTCAAAACGAGCCGCGAAGAAGCAGCGAGCATCCGACTTAAATGTTTGTTGACACGCCAGCGCTGCTCCTCATCACTCGGCCTCCGAGTCCATCGTGTCTCTCCGGCCAAATCGAAACGATTTCGTCCAACTTCGCTGTTGTCCTGCTCTTGTGCAGCAGCGCTACATTTTGGCGAGGCGATGGTTAACACCTTCCTGGAAGACTTGCGCTGCGCTCATTGATTCGGTCGTGTTTAGTGGCGAAATGACGTGAATTCCTAGCACTGAAGAACAGCCCCCTTAAAGGCAAACACAACCCAGGAAGCAGCCGCTCGTGCTCGTCTTGTTGTGTTTGGTTTCACACCCGCATTGCGACAAGCTCCGCCTTCCGCTCGCTGATTGGTCAGCAGGTGCGACTATGTTATTAAGGAGCTTAATATGGGATATATATATAATATTTAATATATATGGGAGCTGCTATTTTATATATATATATATATATATATATATATATATATATATATAATTTTTTTTCCCCACGGTTATTTATACTAAATATAGTCTAGTAGCCCACTAAAATGTACTCCTATAGTGTTATGTATATTAGTTAGAAGTTACATCAAATACATTTTGATTTTCAAGCAGAAACACTTGAGGATGGATGTAGATATAAAGGAATCTACATTTTCATCAGTATTTCAGTTTTTAATGTTGTGTATGTGTTGTTATGATTTGTAAAAATTCTTTCATAATATGATTTGTAAGTACCAATAATTAATAAGTAAAATTGACTCTACAAGGGGCAAATAAAAATAATTCTGCATTTATTGCCCAGTAACCTACAGTTCCAAAATAATCCAGTGAATTGGGATCTCTGTTCTGTACAACAGGAAAAACAATAAACAAGCATGATCCCCATGGCAGAACACCACAGAGCAAATTATTAATTCATAAATAAATAAATAAATAAATAAATAAATAAAATAGGTGGCATGGTAGCTTGGAGGTTAGCACGCTCGCCCCTCAGGGCTGGGGTCTTGGTTTCGAGTCCCCATGTGGGTGGAGTTTCCATGTTCCCCTCCAGGGACTCCAGTTTCCTCCCATACTCTGAAAACGTGGTGAATTTGTTACTCTAAATTGTTCTAGCGTGAGTGTGTTTATGTATGTGTGCCCAGTGATGGACTGGAGTCCTGCCATGGCTACAGTTAAAATATAATGCCATGAGAAGCACCAGATAAAGGGGTAGCAGTGCTTACAGTGACCCTCACCATTATTAAGCAATTAGGAAGATGAATGGATGGATAAATTAAAAAATAACAAAATAAAAATAAAATTTTGCACCACTGCTGCATAATGTACACTTTAAGATAAACAGGCACTGAATGCCAACATGAAAACATCTCAGTTGTGCCGTATGGTGGAGGGAACATGATGTGGTGCTTCTGCGCCAGGACTCATTGCCATCCTCAACTCTCAGTTTATATCCTACAGGACCATGTGAAGAGGCTGTTTATTGGCTAAAGCTCAGTAAAAGCTGAGTGATGCAGCAGGTCAAAAACTCAAAAAATAAAATTAAATCCAATACATAATGGCTTGAACAATGAGGTGTTAACCCAATAGAAAAGCTGTGAAATGACCTCAAGAGAGTCATTCAGACCTGATATCTGAAGAATATGGAGCTGAAACGGGAAGAATGGAGCAGAATTCCTCCAGAACACTTTGCAGGTCTGATCCACAGCTACTGCCAGCAATCATGTGAAGTTACTGCTGTCAAAAGGGGTTCACAAAATGTAATCATTCAGAGGATTCACCTACTTTTTCCATCAATACTTGAATGAATGCTTATTTACTGTGTACAGTACAGTAAAGACATGAAAGATTATATTTGTATTATCTTCATCACATCTGCTTATCGCACATGTGGCTTATGTGACCAATTAATGTAGAATTAGCGGTAGTATTAGCAATATTATTAGTATGACTGAGTCCTCTTCTTTTCTCACTATACACTCAATCTCTTGGTGAAATAATTTCTTCCCATGGATTTTTATACTACGGTTATGCTGATGACACTCAGCTCATGTTTTCCTTCCCACCTTCTGACACTCAGCTATCCAGCTATATCTCAGCATGTTTGGTTGACATTTCTACATGGATGACAACCATGTGAGACATCAGGATCCTGCAGCTGATCCAGAATGCAGCTGCTCTGCTGGTCTTCAATCAGCCTAAGTTTCCTCACATCACTCCACTGAGGCGTTCACTTCACTGGCTTCCTCTAGCTGCTCACATCAGATTCAAAACCCTGATGATCGCTCTACAAAGCAAAAAGTGGACCAGCCCTACCCAACCTAATGGCAATGGTCAAGTCTCGAGCCGCACTTTGAACCCTTCGAGCTTCTACGTCTCGGCTTGACCCGCCATCCTTCAAGACACGTGGAAGACTAGCATCAAGACTCTTCTCTGTCCTAGCATACAGGTAGTGGTACAAACTTCCACTGGCTTTTCGAACAGCAGACTGAAGACCCATTTAGTTTAAAATACTTATTGTAATGCATTGTAAAGCTCTTATATTGTGTATAATTGTGTATCTTTCCTTCTTTCTAGATATTAGTGATGTTTTAGTTCTAACAGTGTCTGAACTGAAGAGTAGTTTGGACTCTAAACTGTCTGTACTAGCTGAGATCATTCTCTTAATGGAAACAAAACACTGTTGCACATCACTCTCAATAAGAGTGTCTGCCAAATGCTGTAAATATAAATGTACATTTTTAGAAAAATGTAATGACTTTTTCTTCTAAATCAAATAAAAAATTGTTTTATTGGCATGACTGAGTGACATACAGTATTGCCAAAGCATTACAGTAATGACATTTAGAGTAATAATAAAATTAAATTCAAATTAAAAGAAAAGTTTTAAAAGAAAGGGTATATATATTTACACAAACACACAAAAAATAAAATAAAAAGGCAAGATATATAGCAATATATACAACAAAAAAACTTCTATCTATATCTAGCTATATATCTATTATATTATTATATTATTATTATTATATATTATGTTATTAATATAATATTATAATATTATATTATATTATATTATTATATTATTATTATATATTATTATGTTATTAATAATATAATATAATATAATATAATATAATATAATATAATAATATTATTACTATATTATTATTAGATTATTATTATTATTATTATTATTATTATTATTATTATTATTATTATATTATATATTCTATCTATAATCTATCTATATATCTATGTGTGTGTTGTTTGACTTTCTTTTTTTTTTAATTAATTTTAGCAATACGAGCCTAATGTTGTCATTATTATCACTGAGGCTACATTTTTGGCCACTCTCTTCCTCTATTGCCAAGTAAAGTCTAGTCTCCTGCCCTGTGGTTGGTTATTAGAACACATCACAATCAGTCCGCCAATCGTAGCGCAGGATGGGCGGGGCATCCCGGAAAACGGGTGGGAAAAATGAACGCAATGGTTGTGGGTGTGGTCAAAGGCAGTCTCTTTAAGGAAGCTGTATCAGGATCAGCGTGTTCGCTCATACAGCGTTACTGCCACATACACTGAACCCACAACACTGATCCCAGACCAGCTTTTACATGTAAATATCTCGTCTTCCCGGCATGAGGAGAGGAAACTGGGAATTCAAGCCGTTACACACTTTTGACACTATGAGCTTTGCCTAATAGAAAGGCTTCCTGTTCCGTAAGGTAGCTTGTGGGTTAGCTAGAAGCTAGAAGCTTCTGTTTAGCTGGGTTAGACTCACTATTTATTGCTGCTGATGTGAGATCATTGTATTCTGTAGTAATGAGTACAGTAGTCTGCTTTTCATTGCTTTGGTTAGATGTTTGTTTCTCACAGGAAGTTGCTTTTACCCCATATTTTAAGGGGCCTATTAGGTTTCAGGTTGACAACACTTAAAGTGTTCAAAGAATGTACAGGTTAAAAACAAACAAATATTGTTGCATAAATGTGGGGTGATTAAAATCAAATGTTTAGACTGTGCTGTTCTGGGGAAGTGTATCAGAGTAAAAATGACAAACATTTGTGTTGTTTTCTTATGTTGTGCTGATCTTGTTGCATTTTTTTCAGCACTTCCGCATAGAGCACTAGATTTGTACCTGTTAAAGAGGATGCTGTGAGGAAGTCTGGCATAAAAATAATATTTTTAAAAAGTTCTTAAAATAGACTATAAAACTGATTATTGAGAGACATCTGCTTTCAATCGCTTTCTGTGTATCAGAGATTATTACAATGAGAAGGTACAAAGTGTAGCATTTATGTTTACAGAGAAGAATCTTGATGCTAGCCTTCCACGTGTTTTGAAGGATGGCGGATCAAGCCAATCCGCACTAGAAGCTCAAAGGTTTCAAGATGCAGCCATTAGGTTGGGTAGGGCTGGTCCATTTTTTGCTTTGTAGGGCGAGCATCAGGCTTTTGAATCTGATGTGAGCAGCTAGAGGAAGCCAGTGAAGTGAACGCCTCAGTTGAGTGATGTGAGGAAACTTAGGCTGATTGAAGACCAGCCGAGCAGCTGCATTCTGGATCAGCTGCAGGGGCCTGATGTCTCGCATAGGAAGACCAACCAGAAGGGAGTTACAGTAGTATTTAATAGCTATTATCTGAATGAAACAAACCTTTATATAACATCTTTGTTTTTTAACTCATAGCTTATTTAATTAGTTTCTTTTGTTTCATCTGTTCATTAATATACAGCTTTCCTAGTAGAATAAGCCTCCACACAGACTATTATCTCACAAGAACACTTGTTGATTGTAAAGGATTGTTCTAGAATGTTAATGTAGAGTTGGTTGTCTTGTCCTCCTTTTGGTCAATTCACCAAATTTTGAATTAGATTCAATGGTCAGATAAAAATCTGTATGCTGGCCACTGTGGACTATATGAGCAATTTAGTTTTTCCAGACATTTCACAATCTAGTGGGTGTAGCCTTTAATATGTGAGCTAAAATCTCTGGGTGTTTGCTAATAAACTTGATTTACACCATTGCTCTTTAGTGTCAAAGGGATATTTCAGAAAAAAGTTTGACTATGGTGCCCTCTAATGGCTTTGGGTTTAGAAGGGAACGCAGTTCTTAATCCTGCTTATATTATGAAGGGCAGGACGTAGACCAGCATTATATGGATTTGGCAATAGCTAAACATCATGCTTACTGGTTAAAATTAGATGAGCTAATAGAAATTGCTTAAATGTAGGCCTTGCACATGCATTACATTCTGAAGTTGATCATTCTGATGCTTTGGATTCCATAGTTTAAAGAATGATGGTTATGCATCCTTAAGATAAATACCTCAAAACTCATGAGGGGTGGACAATACCACAAATGTTCCTTCCAATCTGATGCCTAATAATAGTCCTGATACCAGTACTATTGCCAATAGTTTTTTTTTGCCAAAATACACTTTAATAACATAATAAATGTTTACCTTCAATGATTTTTTAATGCCATTAAATGCATTTTCAGTTTTTGACCCTTTTGCACAACATGTAGTTCGAGAGTTATCTTCTGGAACATGGACAGATACAAACTGACGGCATCAGTGGTCGCGTCCTTAAAGCCTGTGCAGACAAGCTAGCTCCTGTATTCACTGAAATCTTCAACCTGTCTCTGACTGAAGTCTGTCATTGTCATTGTTACTGTACCCAAGAAACCCCAGCCTGCCTCAATGACTACCGCCCCGTAGCTCTGATGCCAATCGTGATGAAGCGCTTTGAGAAGCTGATCAGAGATTTCATCATGTTTTCACACCCAGACTTCATATATCCTCTGCAGTTTGCATACCTCCACAACTGCTTTACAGAGGATGCCATCTCTCACCATCTCCACACCACACTCTCACACCTGGACACTGGGAGGGATAATTATATTTGAATGCTGTATGTGAACTACAGTTCAGCATTCAACATGATTATCCCCTCCAAACTCAGATTGAAGTTGCGCAATCTGGGACTCCATCTATCCTTGTGCCATTGGATCTCTAACTTCACAAGATGTGTGGTTGTGCAAACACATCTCACCCTCAGAACTGGAGTCCCCCAAGGCTGTGTCCTGAGCCCTCTTTTCTACTTCCTATCCACCCACGACTGTGTGGCCACTTGTAGCTTCAACACCATCATAAAGTTTGGTGATGACACCGTCATAATAGGCTTGATCTCCAGAAATGACGAGAGTGCATAACTGGAGATTAAACAACTGGTGAACTGGTGCCAGGGAAATAATCTCCTCGGTGTCTGCAAGACATAGGAGCTGATAGTGGACTACAACAGGAAGCAGGCCAGAGTTTATCACCCTGCAACTATCAATGGTACCTTGGTGAAAAGAGTGGACAGTTTGGGTACTTTGGTGTTAACATCTCACAAGACCTGGCATGAACGTGCCACACCCGCTTCATGGCAAAGAAGCCCTGTAGGCATCTTGGTGGTGTGTTCAGCTGAGCACGTCGTCCAAGCGGAGCTCCCTGACCTGCAGACCATCTACAGCAAGAGATGCTGGACCAAGGCCAAAAAGGTAACATGGGCTCTTCTCTCTGTTGCCATCAGGGATGTGTTTTTGCGCCCTGAAGGCAAACACAGAGAGGATGAGAAAGAGCTTCTTTCCGCAGGCCACCAATCTCTGGACAATAGCACAAATACATGCAGCCTGTACTATGTGAATACAAAAGCAGATAGACACACTTTGCCCTGAACTCTGAAGTGAACTCTGGACAATCTCAACACACACACACACATACACACACACTTCTACTATGCACACTACACACACCACCCATGTTTACAATTTACCCTTCCACGTACATATGTATATTTGTATACTTGCACATTTTCTGCATGTTTTGCACAAGAATCTTTTCTTACCCATCTCTTCCCTGTTCTTGTATATTACAGTTTTTATAGTCCTTTTATCTTATCTCTTGATATGCCTCCCCCACCCCTTTTTTCCTAATGTGAACAAGCAGCCATCAAAGCATTTCACTGCCAGCTGTCCCAGTTGTACTATGTATGGTTGTGTATGTGACAAATAAACTTTGATTTGATCTGATTGATTTGATTTGGATGGACAGAGTTTAGATCAGTAAGAGCTTATTACTGGACCACTGATGTTGTACTTATATTCATATTCATGCATTTTCTTGTTTTAAATGATGTTATAAATGATTAAAAAAAGTTATTTTTTTACTTTAATTAAACATGAAGAGTGAATAGTGCCTTAAAAAGGCAGATCATATGAAACACAATCTCAGTCTAAAGCTAATCTAAACAGCTGTTTGTTTCATAAAGTTTGTAGGACTTTCCAAAAAGAGTCAAGCTCTGACTGGTAAAATAAAGTATTTTTTAAGTTATGTTGTCAGTGCAAAATGTATTTCTTGTTTTGAAGAAATGTAAAGAAGATAAGATTTGATGAAATTAATATTATTGGGGTGTCACGGAGGCTTAGTGGTTAGCACGTTCGCTTTTCCACCAACACGGAACCGGGACCGTTCTGGTTCACGAACCTAATTTAGAACCATTCGCCGCATTTCCACCAACAAAAATAGCGCCCCGAACCAGGAACATTTGTTCGCAGCGGGAACCAAAAAATACTTGGTTTTTCAGTGCGAACTAAATGTGCCTGCGCACTGAGGCGACTCGTAGCGTACAGTGGTCCACTGAAGAAACTCAGTTTTTGTTATCTATTTGGTGTTCTCTGGAGTTTCAGGAGAAACTTGAGGGGAGTATTAGAAAGGAGAAACTCTACAGCGACCTGGTGGAGGATTTAGCTCGGGCAGGTTTTGTTCGTTCAAGAGAGCGAGTGATAAATAAGCTAAAGAAGCTAAAAAAGGACTACAGAGATTCTAAAAAGGAGCTATCGCGCAGCGGAGCTGGACAAGGGAAGACAAGATTTGACTTGTGAAGTGAAACAAACATTTGTAACAAGAGCATAAATGCTTCCAAGTAGTTTATGCGCTCTGTCATATTTGCTTATAATTCCGCTTTGTTGATGACGTACACCGTGACGTATCCTCGGTTCAACCAAAACTAGTGGAAATGCGCGCTGGTTCACTATAAAGCACCGAGGTTCTCATAAGCCCGAACGGCACCAGTTCAAGAACCAGAGTTATTTTGGTGGAAAAGTGCTGACTGAGGTCTTAGGTTCAAGTCCCCATCTGGGTGGAGTTTCCATGTTCTCTCTTGTTTCCTCCCACAGTTCAAAAACATGAAGATTGAGTGAATTGGCAACTCTAAATGACCCTGGTGTGTGTGAATGTATGTATGTCTGTGTGTGTAAATCACAATTTATTTATGTAGCGCTGTTTACAATGGACGTTGTCACAAAGCAGCTTTATATAATTTATCAGCAGACAATTGGAATCAATACCCAAAACCCAAAGCGAGCAAGCCAAAGGCGACAGTGGCAAGGAAAAACAAGGGCTGGAGGAAGAAAACTTGGCAGTAACAAAGACTCACAAAGGGAATCCATACTCCTCTGATCAAACTACTGATAGAAAGTTACATCATCAGTTAAGTCTGATACTATGCTATAGTGTAAAACAATAATGATATTAATAATAGTGATTGTTGCATCCATCTGCCGTGAAAATAAAAGTGCCTGGAAGCATCTGTCTGATTATTGCTAGTAGAAGTCCATTTCTACTTCACTTGGTAGAGGTACATATAGGTGAATGCTGAATGCCAGCAGTAGATGTAGGTGAGCAGTTGGTCTAGTGTGGACCACAGGAGAATCCACCTCAGGAGCAGGAGGAAATGGCAGCAGTAGGGGTAGGTGAGCAGGTGGTGGAGATATGGTTTGGCATTGTGTCCTTTGTGATCCCCTTAGTGCTGGATGCAGTCCTCCAGGTGGATGGTCGCTTCCGGTTGAGACGCTGTGCACGACTGGCTACCACTACCATAAAAGGATTATATTGATTGTAATAGCATCATTGGATATTAGAAAGGCACTAGAAATGTATAATGTTCATTCATTTTTGTGTTATTGAATAATCAGAAATACATTTTATTGAAGTCTTTTGCATCCACTTGTGCTGCAAATTCTAATAAAAACAAATCTTAATTTAGTTTCAAGCAAAATGTGATTAGTCCTATGATTAACTACCCAACATAATGCATTTCATCATAAATGAATATTTTACTCCTAACATAAGAACATCAACAATCATGACTCTCTTCAGTTCAGACACTGTTAGAACTTAACCATCACTAATACCTAGAAAGAAGGAAAGATACACAATTATACACAATAACATAACAAAGCAGTCATGTATTTGTAGTTATTATACAGATCTACTGTCACAACTTATTGACAAAATTTTATCTTTTTTTTTTTTTTACCCAAGTTTCCATCCAATGTAGTGGTAACCAATGAACCTACCAATTGGCTAGGACTCTCCCAATCACTTGCAATGTCCTCGACTCTAAGAGGGTGAAGAGTAGTAGATGCCTCCTCCAAATGC
>BRDA01008244.1:8817-20877 GCA_036984385.1 Crenuchus spilurus | reverse complement strand
ACTTGAGAAACTGGTCTCCTCTGTCTCCAGACGTCTGTTGAGTGTTGTAAGAAGAAGGGGGGATGCCACACAGTGGTAAAAATGGCCTTGTCCCAGCTTTTTGGGGATTTGTTGATGGCATGAAATTTTGAAACAACATATTTTTCCCTTAAAATTATACATTCTCTCAGTTTAAACTTTTGATCTGTCATTTGTGTTCTATTCTGAATAAAATATTGACATTTGCCATCTCCACATCATTGCCTTCAGTTTTTATTCACAATTTGTTTAGTGTCCCAACTTTTTTGGAATCCGGTTTGTACATTTTTACAATGGTATTTTTTTATATATTTTTTAAAAACTGCAATATGTCACCTACAGAATAACAATATAGCACAATATAATGTGAACCTGTAACATGATATACATCATATCGCCAAGTTCTTGCTAATAAACAGTCCTAATTAAAATGAGTAAATTATTAGCAATTATAGAAAACACAGTAATTGCTATTTGGTAAAGCTATCCATAGTTATTCAGACACTGATTAAGGCTTAATCTGTGTCCCTGTGCAGAAACTAACTGGTGTTTACAGTCTGTGCACAACTCTGCTGGATCAAATGTCCTTGGCCACCTTTAAGTCAATGAGAGGAGGTACCACTGGCATAATAACAGGATACATATCCTTGATCCCAAAGCAATACAACATAGAACATTCTTTTTGGACTCAAAACTTAGCCAAATGGCTTTTCCAGGGCTTGATCTTTTAGGACATTTCTCACTCTTTCCATCCAACAAAATCTGGAGAGCCGACATGTAGTATAACTGCAACATTTCAATTCCAAGCCCCCATGATGCTTGCTTGTGATCCCACGCTTCCTAACTTGTGTCTCAGTTCAGACTTGGCTAAACTGATGCAAACGCAGCAAGGGAAAAGACTGTGGCCTAAACATTACTCAATACAGTGCAATATTTATTTCCTAATGTCAAGATATCAACAAGCATGGGTTAGCTCTGCATTTCAAAAGCTTAGGAAAAGATGGAGGGGGTCTAGTTCTTCACAGTCCTGCTCTACATTCATCTTGGCACAGACAAATAGAGTTCTGCTTTCAGGGAGAATAGTGCATTTTTCAGATGTACAGCTCATTTTCTGGCCCTCAAAACACCAAGACCTGCATTTGTGCGTTGTGTGTAGTGGTGGATCATTTACTAAGCACTACTCTAAACAACATCTTGAACATGATGGATCATTATACAAAGAAAAACATGCTTATTATATATTTATATATAATTTGCTCAGTGCTATGTGCCATTAAATTAGCATAGACTGTATTTACAGACTGCCAGAGGGGGTCCTGTGACTAATAATTGTTGTTTATTATTCACAACTTCTTAACCCAACAATTTGGTTCTAACAAATAGCCAAAACAAACAAGAGAGTGATTTATGATTTATGCTTTTCTTCTCGTTTCCTTCTTAGGTGATGTTGTAGAGTCATTATTGTAATTCAATATTTATCAAAAATATCTGTAAAATCTCTAAAAGCAAACACTAGGCAAACTGGAGATCTGCCAAAACAAAATCCCCAACAAGAAAGGGAGTGGAGCAGCTGTTGGGGCACCAGAGGCCAGGCACATCCATCTGATGGTATAGCTACGAGGAGTTTATCCTCAACTTGTGTTAAGATCATTGTCCTTGAAGCGCTTTGATGGAAGCTTATTGACACAATTAAAGCAGAACTATTCTTGGGTCCATCCCCTCTGTGGCCAATACCTGAGCTTTAATCCAGATCAAGCAGCATATGACTGTAAAGCGCATGTCTGTCTGGTAAAATAAGCTTTTTTGTCATCATTATTCCTTCAAGCCCCCGCTTTCAGAAATAATCAGCAATACAATAGTCTTATGCCTCCAGTGACTAACCCACACACTGATTTATTGTCCGTGAGATACGTGTGATGTTTTTGAGTGTGGGAAGTTGAATATTCCATTGAAGAGAGGTAAAGTTAAATTGGTCTTTCATTGCAAGTATCAGTAAACAAACACAGACTGTTGTCTCAATATCAAGGTTTGCAGATAATATATTATACATTAATAATTCACACATACCAGGAGGTTCTTTTTAAAAATAACATTAAAGCACAGCAGGTGAGAAATTCAAATATGTCAGTCAAATAAAACGTGTTACATCAACCAAACGCTCGCGAAAAAAAAAGCAAATGTATATCTTAGTTTAGTCATATGTAACCACTTGAATAACACCTGAATCAGGAGTACAGCTGGGCGATATGGCCAAAAATGTTATCACGATAATTTTTTCTATATTGATCAATCTCGATAATTATCACGATATTAAATTAATTAAAAATTAAAGTTTTAAAATAACATTTTTCTAAAGACATCAAATTAAATACATGAAATGTCACTATATAAAATATTAAATATGTTTATTGCCAGAACATAATATTGTAGCGTCCGGCTGGACGCGTTGAAAGGATGGACGAGAAAGACGTTTAAAAAAAATTACCGTGAAAAAAATATCAATAAAAATAAAAAAAATTAATATTTTAATCACCCAGCACTAATAAGGAGCCACTTTTTTCAGTGCATATTAGTGTACAAGTGTCCTTGCCTTCAATTTTTGACTTAAAAGATTCACTGCGTTCCATTTTGAGGAGATAAAGCAAGAATATGTTAGTTAAGTGTAATAAACTCAAACTCTAAATGCCAAATCACTTCCACGCAGCCTCACAGACAAACTAAACACCATACAGTGTTTAAATAGGATAAAATCTGAAGAATCATCAGCTTACTTGATTGTCTCAGACAAATAAACCATGTCAATGTTCTGTCACGAACAGCGAGAGTGAGCTTTAATCAACAAATTAAATTCAGGAAGATTTCCAGACAAAAATGCATTAATGGTGATTGGCTGCAAGCACACATTCAATAGCTTTCAATCAGACGCAATCAAATTTGCAACAATGATTCCTCAACTGTCAATATTATGAAAATTGATGTGATGTACATGGAATATATAAACACATATAGGACACTATTACAGCTTACTTTAACCAATACATAAAGTAATCTGGCTCAAAATGTTTCCTCAAAAGAAAATAACTAAGAATTGAACAAGAAGAAAGAGTGATGACTGTAGCTGATATAGAAAGTGTTCATGCCAAGAAAGATCAAAATATGGAAAAATAAAATGTAAGAAAAACATATTAAGATTCACCAATGTGATTTTTCACACAACGGACCTCTGCATTTAAATTCATTCCTAGTGAACACACTAGGCTGTGAGAATTTGTGCCTGAAGTGGTGGGCAGCATTTATCCACCGGCGCCCAGGGAGCAGTTAGGGGGTTATGTGCCTTGCTCAAGGGCACTTCAGTCATGTCCTGTCTGAGGATTGAACCGACGACCTTCTGGTCACAAGACCAGATCCTTATCACTAGGCCATGCACTGTATAAAAAATAAAAAAAAGTTGAGAAAACTCAAAATTTCAAGGCAACTTACTACACTCAATTTTTCGAGTTTTGATCCCAACTCAAACTTTTAAGTTTTAAAGAAATTCACCAACTCATTATTTTTTGTTCAGATAACTTTTTTTCCACAGGTATATAAACTTCAAATTTTAAGTTTTACATACAAAGAGTTTCTAATTTTAAAAAAGTTGAGCCAACATACTATATCTTGTTCAGTTAAGGTATCTTTCCCATTCATATAAACTTCAAATTTTAAGTTAGTTAGTTGTGCCAACTTAATTGGTGGTCTTATTCATGCTGCTTGCAAACACTTGATTGCAAAAAGGTGTAATAAAACACAGGTTACATGTTATTTAACTGTTTTGCCATTTGTCTTATTATCTAACTTTTGTAAGCGAAAATAATGAGTTGGCACAACTATAAATAAAAGGGGAACTCTTGGTATGTAAAACTTAATCTTATACATGTACATTAATTTGTATCTGAACAAGACAAATTAGAAGAATATTTGAAAATGTGAAAGCTGCAGTAACTGAACAAGAAATAGAAGTTAGCTAAACTTTTTAAAATTTTAAATTCTTTAAAAGTTTATATGAATGGGAAAGATACCTTAACTGAACAAGATATAGTAAGTTGGCTCAATTTTTTTTTAAATTAGAAACTCTTCATATGTAAAACTTAAAATTTGAAGTTTATATACCTGTGGGAAATAAAAGTTATCTGAACAAAAAATAATGAGTTGGTGAATTTCTTTAAAACTTAAAAGTTTGAGTTGGGATCAAAACTCGAAAAATTGAGTGTAGTAAGTTGCCTTGAAATTTTGAGTTTTCTCAACTTTTTTTTTTTTTTTTACAGTGTGGCTGCCCCCATTAGAGGGAAGGCCTGAGACTTTGCCATCACAAAAGAAAAATTAAAAATGCTAAATAAAGCAGTTTTGTAGGCAATTTTTCACATTTTTACATTTTTCTAATGACTTTGCTAAAAAATAATCAATCTCTCCTCCCATTTGAATGAATGAGTGAACTTCTATATCGCCTTTCTCAATTCCAAGGACACTGTACAATCAAAGCAATCCATTAACACACTTAGAACTCGACCACACACACCAGCGAGAAGCGTTTGCCAATAACGCACAATGTGCTGTTAACCGGAAATGACCATCAACATGCTGGACTGCTTCGAGCACTAAGGGGATCACCCAGGACAGAGTGCCAAACCATATCTGGGCATACACACACCGACATACACATTCATTCAAACACACCAGGGTCATTTTAGAGTAGTCAATTCACCTCATTTCCATGTTTTTGGACTGTGGGAGGAAACCGGAGACCCCGAAGGAAACCCATGTAGACACGGGTAGAATATGGAAACGCCACCCAGGTGGGGACTTGAACCCAAGACCTCAGCGCTGAGAGGCGAATATGCTAACAACCAAGCCACCGTGTCGCATTTCCTGCATAAAAAATCCTTACCAATGGTTAAACTTTAAAGCAATGAAAGCAATGAGAAACTTGGCATTTTATGGAAGCAGAATGCAACTTGAGCCCTGTATTGAATGAGTGGTTATGATTTAATGCCAGCTAAATGTCTTCATCTGCATATAAATATGTTTTAACAAAGCCGTGGCAAACAAATCAGCATGATTGTATGCAAAGACCTCAGCAACCTCGTACAGAATTATGCAGATTGACTTGTCATGGCAGCAAGGCTTATTATTTCAACTGTGTGAAATTAGACAATACATAGAATGTGACTGGCATGAGAACAAAGTTGTGGAAAAGCGAGCACTGTATGACCATATGAAACAAATAACGGACAAAGAGCCAATCAAATGACACTGACTTACCTGTTTGGAAGACTCTGACCAATTTGCGACTTAAGGGCCATTAGAAGAGTCACCTCTCCATTGCTTATTCCATTCACTTCTGCAATAAACAGTGGAAGACCAATTAGACTGGAGAAGAGGAAATGACAGCAGGTGCTGCTCCACCCTCTCAGTATATACTGGTGTTGAGAGATCTTGCACATGAACAGATGTAAGGTGTATTTATAGACTCTGTATTCATATGAAAACAAAGTACATGGAAAAAATGAATGTATACTTTATTATAGAGCTGGGCGATATGGCCAAAAATTTTATCACGATAAAATTTTCTACACTGATCAATCTTGATAATTATCACAATATTAAGTTTTCTAACACTAATATAACACAATATTAAAATGTTTGTAGGAGCCAGATGTCTCTTTGCGGCTTTAAACATTGCCAGTTATCTTATTTTAGTTAAATGTTTTATTTATTGTATATTATTTTATGTTTACACAGTAGTAGATTTAAATGGGACACTGTTACTTTAAGCTGTGTGTCTGGATAATACTGCTTGACGTTAGTGTTTAGGTACCTTTTTTGTTTTGTTAAGGAAAGAGGGAGGAGCTGCACGGTTTTCTGACCGTATTGTGGAAAAAGATTCATACGAACAAATTTAGATATAAAATTTACATCTGTTATTTTGTTTTTCCTTGTTTTCTAAGAGAATAAAAGGTTCAAAACTAACACGTGGATTTGTGGGTTCTCATTTATAACGCGTCAGTTACACAACTCATTTTCTTTACCAAGAAAATCTCCCCTTTTATTGCCAGAACATAATATTGTAGCATAAAGCTGGACTCGTTGAAAGGATGGACGAGAAAGACGTTTACAGTCGTCGCTTTATTGTTGAAACTTACAATGATTGCTGTCGGCCGCAGCCACTCCAAAATAACAAGCTTGAGAGCCAAGCTAACATGCTAATGCTAGCACTCGAGCTGACACAAACACACACACAGCAAGCCCCGCCTCCTTCTCCTTCTCACACAAACAGACGAGCACACAGTGACCTCGCGCATTTTGGCAGCGCTAGTGAGGAGGAGCTAACAAGCAGGAGTATTAGACTTCTGAACTTCCTGGAAATGGAAACGAACATTAATGCTTATCGAATTCTATTGTCCCGGCTTATCATCGTCATCAAGGGAAAACTTATCATGAACAAAATCGATACCGTTTTATCGCCCAGCACTACTTTATTATATACATTTTTAAATATCTTCCAAAGGTTGTAGTTAGCCATGAAACGATACATGTTTATATTAGATTATTATGACCAGCCCTGGATTAGAATGAACTTGACTTTGGAGGTCACAGATGGCACCTGACAGGATTTGCTGCATGTATAAATAAGTGAGCACACTAGTCAGTTGTAGCAGAGTGTAAATCCATTATCATGGGCAAAGGGTGCAATTTGACTGATGTCCAAAAGGGCACAATATTAGGGTACCAGGTGAAGGGTGGTAGCATCTACATCGGATGTTTTAGAACTGCTGCAGTGAAGGTGTACTGACAATGAACTTCTCATACACTGAGTGCTATAACAGTGATGCCCCAGAGGCCACTGATAAACCACATTAACCACATTAGACCAATTAACCTCTATAATGAACACGGGATCAAAGAAGAAAGTGTCAAAAATTATGACTAAGTAAGAATTCCGAGCCAAAGGTGAATATTAGGTAGGTAGCTGATAGGTAAGTGGTCATAATGTTTTAATATGACCATGTTGATTGTCAAAAACGACCATCAGTTCTCAATGATCATGTTTCTTACAAGAAAAGCAACAGTACAAACTTAAATAAGCGTATTGTATAATAACTACTGTTTAATAATAATTTACATATATAAACATATATAATTTATAAATAATTAAAACTATGTAGTTTTTCCAGGATTTTTTTCACAGAATGTTTTTTTCTTGCTTTGTTTCTGTAAATTACCTCCTCGTTTTCTCCTCAGTTCTCAAATTAAATAAATGGTTGCATGTGTCATATAAAAACCATAAAAAATATAAGTATTTTTAGCAGAAGGCAGAATCTATGCTAATACCAATAAATGTGTGGGTCTTCAATTATGATCAATATTACCAACTTGCCAATATATCGGTCAAGCCCTACTATTGATGAGATCACTTGCAGCAGAGAATCACACCTGATGAAATTCTCAATATTCACAGTGTGCCTGTTTTTGCTCAGGACAGAGATAGCAGGCTCCTCTGACAGACAGGCATAGACTACCAAACAGCCCTATTGATTGGTGAGGGTGGCATCTTTTCCCATCTACATCTTTTCTCATTTCCACACTGCCCTTGGGGGTCAACAAAGTCTTTTGTGATGAAAGACACTGCTCACCCTTCTAGGAACGAACGAAAAACAACAGTAGCCAAGGAAGGGAAATAAATGGCAGCTAAATTGGGCTATTGTTTCACAATTGTAATGGTCTCTGCAAAATATGTGAACGTGGCCTAAGGCAACTGAAAAGAGATTCGACTAAGGTCAGGTTTGCCGGCTTCTTTCTGTCTGAGAAGTGAAAGACAGTAAAAACAAGCTGCTGAGGTAGGAACACAAATATGAACATCAAAGAAAGATGCCCTGAAATAACTCAATAGCCTTCAGTAAACACAAAATGCAAAATGTAAGAGGAGTATAAAAGGGATGCGGGAAAAGGTCACCGAAACTGAAAAGCAAATGATTCCTTATCGCTTTTTTGTTATTAAAATGATTGACCCTGTAACGTATCTTCACCCATACAGTATGTAGCAGTGAAACAAACCATTTTTATTCAGGACATGATTTGATTTTCAATAACAAAACTTGGTGGATGCATAGCATAAGCCTCAGTCACTCTCCTCCCAATTTACTCAGACAGGACACGCCTTGAGGCCTAGTTTTATCATTGACACTAGTCTTAGGTATAGAAATTCAATACATTTTAAGGCACTGCTGACCAAATAACATAAATACCACCAAGTACAGAAAAGTTCTATGAAGTTCAGTATCAAATTTTATTACCAACATCAGAGAGATAAAATATATGCTGGTCTAAATTACTTCATTCAAAATAAATGTTACTAGCATCAGTGCTTCTGTGGTTCAATATAGTGTTGGGCGATAAAACGATATTGATTTTTTTCACAATAATTTTTCCCTCGATGGTGATGATAAGCCGGGACAATAGAATTCGATAAGCATTAACGTTCATTTCCATTTCACGTCTAAGCAGCTTGACAGTGAGGTCAGAAGTCTAATACTGCTGATTGTTAGCTGCTCCTCACCAGCGCTGTCAAAATGCACTGTTGTGTTTAAGACAAGCTGTGATTGGGGGAGAGCGTAGTGGGGGGGACAAGAGCACGAGGTCGCTGTGTGCTCGTCTGTTTGTGTGAGAAGGAGAAGGAGGCAGGGCTCGCTGTGTGTGTGTGTGTCAGCCCGAGTGCTAGCATTAGCCTGTTAGCTTGGCTCTCTAGCCTGTTGTTATTTTGGAGTGTCTGCGGCCGACAGCAATCATTGTAAGTTTCAACAATAAAGCGACGACTGTAAACGTCTTTCTCGTCCATCCTTTCACCGGACGCTACAATATTATGTTCTGTCAATAAACATTTTAATATTTTAAATAGTAACATTTCATGTATTTAGTATTTAAATAGTATCATGTATTTAAATAGTAACATTTCATGTATTCTGATGATTTTAGAAAGATGTTGTTTAAAATGGTGACAGTGTTAGAAAATTTAATTTCGTGATAATTATTGATATGGATCAGTATAGAAAAATGTATCGTGATAAAACTTTTGGCCATATCGCCCAGCTCTAGCTCAATAGTCAGCAAATAAGCTCCCTTCCAGCAATTCACTTCTGATTAAAGTACCACTCACATTTGGCATATAAGATAACATAAGGTATAGAAACAGTCTTAATTTTGGAATCTGTGGTGGTTTCCAAGGAAGATGCTAATTGAGAGACCGCTGGAAGAGGCTGAGGGGCATATTTGTGATACAGTTTTAAATTAGAATAAAATATTCTTTTTTATTTTTGTTACTGTATTGACATTCTTACACCCTTAACAGAATGTATGTCTATGCCAGCTAGTTCAATTTCAACAGTGGAGAAGTGGCATCTAAAATATTCCGTAAAAGAGTCCCCAAGAGGCAAGATAAATAATAGATTCCAGCCAAAAAATCATGTGCCACACTTTACTGGATTATCCAGCACTGACATGCTAGAAATCAGTTTGGGGTGATGGCTAAGACATGGGCTACTTCTGTAATGATGAACCACGTTGTGCTACCAGCCAGCTCTACAGAATCCATCTGCACAGCACACTTCAATACAGCCAGAAAGCCAAAAAGCAGAAGTAAACATACTAGACCAGCACACAGCACTTTAATAACATAAGCCAACAGCATAGCTAATGACATGCTCTTATAATTCATTCGATGTGTGTCCAAGTTTGGCTCTAAGAAAGCACTGCACCAAATAAACATGGCATTTTAATTATTTATTTAAATAGTTATAAATCCTCATAAGTGAGAACACAACATTTTTACAACATTTTAAAATGGTTTAAACAGAGTCACATTTAGGCTTAAATAATTCTCAAATGTTAGAAACAAGATGTGAACAACAGAAAACACGAGAAATAGTACCCATCACACACTGCAACAAAACCTTAAACGGCTAAGATCAACAGTGATTTCTCTAGCAACTTCTGATTAATGCTCATCAATTCCACTCAGACACTTTATGTCTGCTCCATCAGTACAAGGGCACCACTTTTGAGTTTCAAAACCAAGCGGATGGAAAAGCTGCTGAACAGAGCTTGTCTTAGTCAATCAGCACAACCATGTGCATGAGCCCTCGTGGGAACAGAACCGAAGAACTTGCACACACGATGGCTTGACTGGCACAGTCCCAGATGCACAGACCAGCTAACCATAAAAGACACGGCTGTTTATTTCTGCTGGTCAGTATGAGGTACCTGATGAGTACAACATCTGTGACATCTGGTAGACGATGCCATTAATGGTGTCCTGCAGATTACTGATGAACTCTCTGCTCAGTGCGGACAATGATAAATATACCAATAGTGTGGACTAAATTACTTGATTAAACAAACCATCAATTAAAATGTACCATCTTAACGAGTAAGCGATGACGAGTTGGGATGATCGTTCACATTAAGCATGCCTACTATTAACTCTACAGTAAGGAACATTTTTATACACTTACTGGCCACTACATTAGGTACACAAACCTTGTATCTACACTGTTCATTTTAGCTCCACTGATCATACAGGTGCACTTTGTAGTTCTACAATTACAGACTGTAGTCCATCTGTTTCTCTGTATACTTCCTTAAACCTTGTTCTTTAAAGATCAGGACCCCACAGAGCAGGTCCCATTCTCAGCACTGCAGTGACACTGATGTGGTGGTGGTTTGTTAGTGTGTGTTATACAGGTATGAGTGGATGTGACACATCAGAGCTCCTTGAGGTTTTAAACATTACGTTAGCTCACTGTACACCTACCTTGTTGGTCCACTTTGTAGCTCATCTGTTGTTGAACAGTTTGTATTGGTCCTCTAGTCCTTCATCTGTGGTCTCCGGACACTGCTGACTGGATAGTTTTGGTTGGCAGCACGTCACCACGTCATTATGCTGAGAACGATCCACTACCTGCTCTGTGGTGATCCTGTAGGGGCCCTGATTATTGAAGAACAGGGTGAAAGGAAGTTAAGTATACAGAGAAACAGATAGACTACAGTAAAGTGAACGATGAGTGTACTTGTGTGTACCTAATGAAGTGGCCAGTGAGTGTATAAGTCTATAATATAGAGATAGATTACTTAATCAATCAAATAATCCATGGTCACAAATATGTGTGCAGATAGGAAAAATAGAGAGTTGACCTTAACGTTTTCAAAAAAAGCCCTTAATGCATGGCTTTTATGCCACGTTAGGTATTAGAACATGAAGACATTATGGAAAGCACAGCCCTAGGTTCGGTTAGTATTTTAGCACCTAGGAGACCTCTCAGTTCATAAATAAAAGATTTAATAACTCACTAATCCACCCAGCCTCTCTGAGGTCCAGGTATTTCTAAAAAGTCTACCATCCATAAGCATGGCAGAGAACAAATGTCTACTGTGAGAATACAAGTGTAATGGTCTTGTAGATTTCTTTCAGAAATGATGCATTCTGCTGCTGCTATCTTACAGCTAATATGTCAAACCCATACCTTTGAGACATTTGCACATTCACCATATCTGAAACCCTGCGTGTTCATTAGTTTCCCTTGTCTGACTAACATTTCAGTGGAGCAATTGATCTTTCCATGTCTCTAATTGTGAGATTCAGGCCTGCATTTTCAGTATGTCAGAGAATTCTTGTACAGCTCACAATATCGAACATGCCTCGGGATGGCTCTCGCATGAAACTGCCGCTAACTGATGTTATTTCGTGGTTTTGTCATTCTGTCATGCTTAAGCAATACAAACAAATGACCTGCCGAACAATAGAATAACAGCTTAAAACTAACAGTTAACCCAACATGTCCTCTTTTTCAGAAGTCAAGAATGTACACTGCTCAAAAAAACAAAGGGAACACTTAAACAACACAATATAACACCAAGACAACCACACTTCTGTAAAACCAACCTGTCCAGTTAGGAAGCAACACTGACTGTGAATCAATTTCACCTGCTGTTGTGCAAATGGAACAGACAACA
>BRDA01008243.1:17219-29907 GCA_036984385.1 Crenuchus spilurus | reverse complement strand
ATAATGTATTAGTGCACAGTACAGGAGGAAATGTTGTATAATGTATTGCTGCACAGTACAGGAGGAAGTGTTGTATAATGTATCAGTGCACAGTACAGGAGGAACTGTTGTATAATGTATCGTGCACAGTACAGGAGGAAGTGTTGTATAATGTATCGGTGCACAGTACAGGAGGAAGTGTTGTGGAAGGTATTAGTGCACAGTACAGGAGGAAGTGTTGTGGAAGGTATTAGTGCACAGTACAGGAGGAAGTGTTGTGTAAGGTATCAGTGCAGAGTACAGGAGGAAGTGTTGTATAATGTATCAGTGCACAGTATAGGAGGAAGTGTTGTGTAAGGTATCAGTACAGAGTACAGGAGGAAGTGTTGTATAATGTATCAGTGCACAGGACAGGAGGACGTGTTGTATAATGTATCAGTGCACAGGACAGGAGGAAGTGTTGTTTAATGTATCAGTGCACAATACAAAGTAAAGATACATATTGAGACACAGAGAGAGAGAGAGAGAGAGAGAAATTGAGAGAAACAGAAAAAAAGACACATATACACACACTGAGACACACAGACACACACAGAAGGAAACCAAGAAATAAAAAGACGTACTGAGAGATGGAGACAGGGTGAAAGAGAGAGAGAGAGAGAGAGAGAGAGACATAGTTTGTGTGTGCAAGAGAGAGAGTTCTATCCTTCATCTGCTGTCTGTTTGAATAAGGTGAGACCATAAAGAGATGTCTCGGGTATCACCGGGGGTCAAAAACATTTGCTCGCTCAGCGCTGTAAATCACACACACCTTTTATCTCAACAAAACACTCTTTACACACCAGAGGAGGAGGAGAGCCCTGCTGAGCATCTGATCTGTGCCAGTCTGATCTCACGAGCCATGGGAGACAAAATACAGACAAATGAAATGATCAGAAGGTTATAAAAGATCTGACTGTGATGACCTCGCGTCCACGTTTGGTCTCCTGACAGAACTCGGCTGGGATTTTATGCTGTGAATCATGTTTAACTGCTTCTTAAACCTGAATGATTCATTTCTACATTTGTATGTACTTATATGAACAGCAGTTCTTGTATGCTTGGTTCTATTAAAGCCTGATTTAATTAGTATAGAACCTTTATATTCACACTCACATGTCTCAGTTATAAAAAATATTTAACGAACTATTCACTGGAAGCTTATAGTGAACCAAAAATGACTTTGAACCCATTTCAGTTTTATTGACAGCTAAACCAGTCAAAATTCATTCTTATATGGACATCTCTCAGAATAAAACAAATGTTTTGTTCCTGTGTTTTTAGTACTGATATGTAAATGACATTTGCTCTGATTGGCTGCGCTGTATTGTGCCATAGTCATCAAAATATATGTTCTCTTTAAGGCTGTAACTGGTATATATTTGACTGCAGCAGTCAGGAACAGTACAACATTTAATAATTTCCCATAACTCTGCTATAGACTGTGCAGTCACGACACTCCTTATCACATCAGTCTGAATATATGGTTATGATTAAGGTTGTAGATTTGGTCTCAGTACTGATACAGTACACAACAACCACTTTGTCAAATCCCAATAAAAATAATAAAAAGGGATAAAAAGGTTATTAAAATGTAAATAAATAATCTTAAAATAACCTTAATAGAAGACAATGTGCAATGCTGAAGATCTGTATTTTTACATTTAAATAAAAAATTTAATGGAAAACAGACCAAAAACTTGATGAATAAGACACATATGATTCAAACTGTGGTTGCATTTTTCAGGGTAATCCATGTCTCATCACCATCCTTAGAGTATCACTACAAATTTTGTTTGCAGTTGTCATGAGGCAGTGTAGCGGCCATTTTTGTTGCACTGCAGTTTAAACCTGCACATCAGTTATTATGTAGACAGCAACCAAGTACAGAAAGTGTTGATAAGACAACGCAGCCAACAGATGTTTCAATATAATTAAAGTACAGATAATTTTTGACTCACCATTTTAGTTAATCAAGCTTATCAAACTTAGAAAATCAAACTCAGCTTACCTGCTGTTGCACATTTGATCAGTCATCCTTTATGCCATTATTGGTCAATTTCAGACCACAGGCCTGCTACTGACCAGATATTAATTATGAGCTTGAGTATTGTGTTATTCATATCCAGCCAAGAAGGACTATTGATGAGAATGTATTTGAATGTCATGTTTATGTGGTATCACAAAGATTTGTTGCATGTCGTAAATGGAGGAGCATCATTTCTATTCTGTTTGTAGAGCTTCAGTTTGGTAGAACATTAATTAGAATGTGTGGAGACACACAATGGCCATTTGGACTCTTGGTCCATTTGGAGAGCCAATATTATAAAATGTAGATGCACATCTTGCATAATTAAAAGTAGCCCTGTCATTCTGTGTGTGTGTGTGTGTGTGTGTGTGTGTGTGTATGTGTGTGTGTGTGTGTGCATGTTTACACTTGATCCCTGCAGGCAGTGTTTGGTAATGAGGCTAATTAGCAGATTAAAAGATATGCTCTAGACAGGCTTGTGTGAATAGCAATGAGAGCTCAACCTCACTACAGTCAGTTCTCTACAAACACACACACACACACACACACACACACACACACACACTCGCTCTTACCTGCACCCTCCAAAGTAAAAGCCACTAAAAGGTTCTTGATGTCACAAGAATCCGTTGGTTTTCTACGACCAATTTTGTGGTCTTTAAACTTTAAAGAACATCCACATACTGTAAAGGTTCTATGAAATATCCCAACATGGCGTAGATTCTGTGAAAACGTTTTATTCTGTGAAAACTTTTTTATCATTCTTTAAAGGTTTTGAGGGGACTGAGAGAACGTTTGAGAGGGTTGGGAGAATTTTGATAAAGTTGATAAGAGTTTTGATGGCAGTGATATACAATTTTAATCCTATGAAAATGTTTTAGAATGTGAAAAGTTTTGAGAGACTTATAAGACATTTTGAAAGGATTATGTGCAGTTTTGAGATTATTGTGAATTGTTTTGAGAAGGTTGTGAGAGGTTTTGAGAAGACTGAGAAGTTTTGAGATAATGATGAGAGACTGAGTGAATTATTGAAGTGTGAAGTTTTGAGAAGGCTGTGAGACGTTTTGAGAAGATTGTATGTTGTTTTGAGACTTTTTTGAGTGGTTTTGAGAAAACTGAAATTTTGAGAGGATTATGTGAAGTTTTGAGACCACTGTGAGATGTTTGAAAAGTTTCTGAGAAGTTTTGAGATAGTTGTGAGATGTTTTGAGTGGATTAAGTGAAGACACCATTGTGAGATATTTTGAGAAGATTGTGAGATGTTTTGAATAATTATTTGGTTATTTGTTTATTAACAGACAGATTTAGTATTCCACACTAACCCGACATGTCTTACAAAGTCAAAATAAACCACATATGTATTTTTATGGAAACAATTTGGGCTACATGGGTCATTATTAAGACCTAGTGTTTGTTAGAAATGTTAGGCTCCAGTTCTAAACATGTCTTGGATCAGTGACTACATCTGACAAAAGCTTAAAGTATTATTGTTGTTGTTGTTGTTGTTGTTGTTGTTGTTGTTGTTGTTGTTATTATTATTATTATTATTATTATTATTATTATTATTATTATTATTATTATTATTATTAATAATAATAATAATAATAATAATAATAATAATATTATGCTAAATCATCCATTTGGAGCCAGATCTGATTGTTCTATTTCTTTGGGTGTATAAATGATGTTCTCTACAGGATTCAGCTTTAATATATATTAAATATAAAAAGTGAGAAGTAAAAGCTCAGCGGAGGCAGGATGTTATAACTGCTTTATGTTCTAGCAGAACTCGTGATATGGCCTGAAGGCTTGTTTAGACTGTGAGTGCTCTTTAGAAGATAAGAGATTTTCTACACTGAGATTTTTAAAGAATTCTGCTCAGTTACTCAGAAGATTGGCCCTCATTTGTTCAAATAGCTGGAAATCGATTCAAAGCATTGACTTATAAAGCCTGATTGCTTTTCTTCTGAAAGAATTTAATTAAAGCAATGAAACAGAGCCAAAATGGTGATAATAATCGTAATGATCATCATTATTAGTGGATCTAACAGTTGCACACACACGTAGTCGCATCGTGAGCGTGCACACATGAACTGGTTCTCTATTATGTCTATTCACTCTTATTTCTTTTAAAGGAGAAGTCCACCATTTTCAATAAATCTGCATTATTTATTCATGCTAAGATTTCTGGTCTAAAGTAGTGCACTGAAGAGAAACAGTGGAGATGATCAGAACCAGAGTGTAACATCTACATCGTCTGTAGGAACTGACCTGTGGACACAAACCTTTCTTTTATTTTACTTTAGAACATCCTGCATTTGTTTCTGTCATTAAATAGTCCATCCGTCAATACATCCATATTTACATCCATCCATCCATGGATTCATCTTCTTCCAGTTATCCAGCATCTGGGTCTCAGGGATATTAACCTAAGCAAAGGTCCAGACCTTCCTCTCCCCAGACACCTCTTCTAGCTCATATGGGAGGATGCCAATGCCAGCCGAGAGATATAGCCTCTCCAGTGTGTCCAGTGTCTTCCCCAGGGTCGCCTCCCATTTTAACATGCTCCGATATCCTCACCAGGGAGGCATCAGGGAGGATCTTTAAACTTATTTAGAAAATCAATAAAACATCATTTATAGTTTTTATGTTTGTATATGAGAGTAAATACCAAATATTAAACGACAATATTAAACTGATTTCTGTTAAATATAATGTGTGTGTTTGTGTGTGCATGCGCGTGTGTGTGTGTGTGTGTGTGGGCAGAGAGGAGAGCCTGTCCACCACTCCAAAATATCCAGACAAGTGTGGCTCTGTGGCCAGAAACTGAAGATGGACTGGAGGATGGATACCAGCCTCTACCAGCTGGACCCACAAAATAGGCGTTTCTAATAAAGTGCCCGGTGTGCGGATATGTCTGCATTAATAATGAGGAAGATCATAAATATTTGAAACACTTTTGTCCTTTAATCCCACCAAAGCCACAAACTCACTCAGTCATTCAGCCGTGAATCCACACAAATCCAATATCTTCTCAAGATCCAAACAATGAACAAACCTGAACACACCAGCTGTATAACAATAGACAAGAAAAGACTGTTCATCTCTCTAAACACACAAGCTCTGACCATCATAACGTTTGACAATCAAACCTTCTCCTTATGTACATGTTCACCTCACACCTGTCAGTAACCTGCAGCCTAAACATTAACTGCAAACTACAACATCACAGTATGTAACAACAAACTACATCACATAATATAAGAACAAACTACTACATCACAGTACTGTATATGACAACAAACTACATCACAGAATATAACAGCAAACTACATCATATCAGCAAAATATAACATCACAGTACTCAACAGCAAACTACAATATCACAGTATGTAACAACAAACTACAACATCACAGAATAAAACAACAAATTACATTGCATAACATTATGGAATATAACAACAAACTACAGTATCACAGAATATAACAGAAAACTACAGCATCACAGTATATAACAGCAAACTACAACATCACAGTATATAACAGCAAACAACAGCATCACGGAATATAACAGCAAACTACAGCATCACAGTATATAACAACAAACTACAGCATCACAGTACATGACAGTAAACTACAACATCCAAGTATATAACAGCAAACTACAGCGTCACAGAATATAACAGAATATAACAGCAAACTACAACATCACAGTATATAACAGTAAACTACATCACAGTATATAACAACATACTACATCACAGTATATAACAGCAAACTTCAACATCACAGTATATAACAGCAAACAACATCACAGTATATAACAGCAAACTACATCACAGTATATAACAGCAAATTACAATGTCACATTATATAACAGCAAACTACAACATCACAATATATAACAGTAAACTACAACATCACAATATATAACAGCAAACTACATCACAGTATATAACAGCAAACTACAACATCACAATATATAACAGCAAACTACAACATCAAAGAATATAACAACAAATTACATCGCATTATATAAGAACAGACTACAACATCACAGTATATACACAGTAAATCTGCCAGTGTTAAATCAACACTATTAGAGTTAAATTAACACTGAGTTTGTTGAAATGTAACACTCTCAGTGTTAATTGAACTCTAATAGGGTAGCAAACTACAACATCACAGAATATAACAACAAACTACATCGCATAATATAAGAACAAACTACATCGCAGTATATAACAGCAAACTACAACATCACAGAATATAACAGCAAATTACAGCATCACAGAATATCACAGCA
Organism: Crenuchus spilurus; assembly: GCA_036984385.1. Classification (NCBI taxonomy): domain Eukaryota; kingdom Metazoa; phylum Chordata; class Actinopteri; order Characiformes; family Crenuchidae; genus Crenuchus; species Crenuchus spilurus. The sequence continues at coordinate 23,554 of BRDA01008243.1, read as the reverse complement.
AACTACAGCATCACAGTATATAACAGCAAACAACAACATCAAGGAATACAACAGCAAACTACAACATCCAAGTATATAACAGCAAACTACAGCATCACAGTATATAACAGCAAACTACATCACAGTATATAACAGCAAACAACAACATCATGGAATATAACAGCAAACTACAGCATCACAGTATATAACAGCAAATTACAACATCACATAATATAACAGCTATGAACAGATCTGCACATGAGGCAGAAGCAGAGGTAGTGAGAATGTGATGCAGTAAATGTGGGCGGTGGTCTTCCATCACAGGTGGTCAGGTGTGAGTGGCTGATAATGAACTATATTCAAATGTTCTACAAGCTGTTATTCAACACTGTATTTTGTGCAGCATCTCAATCACATTCATTTTATGTTCTACATAAACTGTCTCACATTTTGGAGACTCAATCCTCCATGTAGCCACTGTATCTACTGCTGTGGTTAAATAAAGTCTCTCAGCAGCACATCTTTGAGACTCAACAGTAAACTGTAGGACTTGTTTTAAAGCCTGAAGAGGTGAAGTGCTGATATAGAGTCAGTGATCCTGATCTTTGTAGTCATAAAGCACATCTGCAGATAAGATTCACCTTCACCAAAATGATGTTTCTTTGGGCTGAGAAAAGTTTGGGGCTTGGAAAATGATTGGCAAATCTGGGTGACTATTGAGTTGTAGTGTTTGTTATCATTACCTTTACAGCTCCTGTTCAGCTCCTGACCGTTTACTATTAGAATTAACGTATGAACACAAATGAACTTTTTATACTGTATATATTACCTGAACAGCCTAATAAGAACAAACCAACAGGTCTGCAGGTAGAAGAAGAGCTGAGGAGGAATATGATGAAGACAATGAAGTGGGGAAGAAGGACTGAAATAAACACAGTAGAGTTGAGGATGTGGGAAGGAGGACAGGAGAATGAGGAAAAGCTGTGGAAGCATTAAGTGCCCATCTGCTGAAACCACAGGTAAACCCACGCCTCAGTTAACCTTGATGGAAAATTCAATTAAGAGTCTGGAGGGAACAGACTGGAGCCATATGCTTCCCATTCAGTGGACGTTCATAAACTCAGGACTGCAAACACCTGAACTTCAGCCACTCTGAGATACTGATGGAGGAGGTAGACGGTTATTTCACCACAGGATCTGTGTAGTAATACTGACCTGCGGGTACAGTACCCCCATAGAAATGTTCTTTTAAAAACATCCATCCATCCATCCATCCATTATTTTAACTGCTTAATTCAGTTCAAGGTCATGGTCCCTATACTCCTCCACTGGGTTCTGGGCATGGCTTAAAATAATGGCTTATTTTAACCAAAGCCAGGGCGGGGCACCAATCCATCCATTCATTCATTCATATTATATTATATTTAATTCTAACTAATGACGATTCTGTATGTAAATCTATGTGAAATGTATCCATCCATCCAGGTAATTTACAGTTTCTCCTGACCTCCATGTTTTTGGGCTGTGGGACAAAAGCAAAAACCATTTTTTTTTACATTTTAAATGATCTGAACCAGTTTATTTCTTGTGGTATGTCTGTGAAACATTATTTTTGCATTCAGACAAAAAATGTTTCATTTCTAGTAACGTCTAGTAGATATTTTAGCCAAACATACCTCTACCAACTAGTAGAGGTGGCACTATTAAGTTTGAGTTAAGTTTAACACCTTCAACAAATAAGATATACACAGTAAATCTGCCAGTGTTAAATCAACACTATTAGAGTTAAATTAACACTGGGAGTGTTACATTTTGACACCCTCAGTGTTAATTTAACTCTAATAGTGTTGATTTAACACTAACATATTTACTGTGTAGTGACTCAAATGTGCTGTACTAAAAGTTGTTCATTGGTTTAATAAAGTTCAAAGAGTTGTATTTTAGGTAAAGACTTCTCATATTAATCTACAAACATTAGTGGACCACTTTACTCACTTTACACAAACACTATAGAAACATTCTCTCAATGTTGTTTGGTTATGGGAATGTTCCCAGCTTTCTCAAAGGAGAAGTTCATCTTATCAGCACCGTATAATTGTTTGTGTATGTGATGTAATTCTTTCAACATTGAATATTTGAAAAAAATAAAAAGGTAACACTTTTTTTGAAGCCGGTATTGAACATCCATCCATCCATTATCCCACCCATCCTTATTAGGGTCACTGTTAGTCCCCTACCCCCTCACTGCGTGCAGGGCAGGACATTACTGTATTGAACATTAATGTTATAATTATACGACATTGTAAAGATCAGTGCCCTGTCCTGGGCTTGTCTATGACAGTCTGTAATAAACACTAAACTGCACCCGGTGTGGGGGTGGGGTCCTAACTGTGACCCTGATCAGAATTAAGTGGATGAGATAATGGCTGGATGGATGGAATGCATTATAAACAAATAATGATCTACACAGTTTTAAAGGCCTTATCACAAACATTATGAACATTCAAAATTAATTACTTTAACCGCATTATAGTGAATTATAACAGCGTGTTTTTAGTCATCAAACCCTGAGTTATAAGATACAATTATGATGCATTATTAGAGTTTAAAAGTATGATTATAAAACATATATATATATATATACTGTATATACAGGCTTCATAGAAAATTTTACCAAAAAAAATAAAAATAAACAATCAAACAACTGTTGTTTATCATAGAACCTCTGTATCAAGAGGACAAATCAGTGTAAAAGTCAAAAAGCTGAACGTCTCCTTTAATAATTAGTGCTTCATTCTTCTGAAAGGTTTTAAAGGAACATCAGAATCACATAGAACCTTCACAAAGTCTCTGAGCACTGATCTCAGGTCCTTTCAGTAAAGCTTTAGTAAATTAGAGAACACACACACACACACACACACTCAGTGTCCAGACAAACACGGAGAACCTCGGATAAACAACATTTCATTCATCAGCATTTCAGTCAGCAGTGTCTCCCAAAGTGTCACCCAAAATACATCACACAGACATAAAGAGCGCAGCCTTACCTGTGGAGGGGTGACTGGAGCTCTTCACTGATTTCAGAGAGAGAGGATGAGTGAGGGAGAAAAGTGGAGAGACATAGAGATAGGTAAATAGATAGAGAGACAGAGATGAGGGAGAGAGAGAGCGAGAGGAGGATAGGAGAGATGTAGATTGGAGCTCAGTGGTGGAGTAATTGCTGTGAGAGGCTGTGTGTGTGTGTGTGTGTGTAGGGGGGTGGATGGGTGTGTGTGGTAGTGATCGGACACAGAGCACACAGGAAGCTTCACCACTTCTTCCTTCTCTCTCTCTCTCTCTCTCTCTCTCTCTCTCTCTCTCTCTCGGTCGCCCAGTCCCCTCCCTGAGATCATTTCTGGTGCTTTAGCTCCATTCAGCCTGAGTACGGTGGGCACTCCTGAGTTTTGGCTTTAACCTGAGGCTTTGTTCATCTTTAAATAGTCATTAAACCTCCCTTTTCTCCAAATCTCCTCCTGTTATTAGATTAACTGTAACATTTACAGAGCCGCCGGCTTCTGTTCCTCACTCCTATAACATTATTACTAAAAGATCTTTGTGTATTTGCAGAGTGTTAAGGTGTTAAAGGACCAGCTAAGCATTCTGACTTTGCTCTCTGACTACAGTGTATAACCAATCGCTAATAAGAAAAGATCAGAAATCAGGGATTTGATCAATAAATCAATCAAAATGTATCTGTAGTTGTTATGTGTTGGTTGACATCAGATCACAAAAGAAAAATGACCCAAATGAAATAAAATTATAGGTTCTGAGCGGCTCAGTGGACTGACACTATGGCTCGAGGATTGCAAATTCGAATCCTTGCTGTTTGACTTTTGGAGCCCTAAGAAGGCAAAATTGGCCATGCTCTCTCTCTGTGGACAGATGGCGCTCTCTCCCCCTCACTCCCACTGTGACTCTGGCTGGCTCAGGTGTCTGTTGGCTGATGTATCAGAGCTTGGAATCCTGCACCTTCCTCTGAGAGTATTGGCTTCCCAGCGTTGATCCAAAAGAGGTGGTGACTCATCTCACATGCAGCAGAGGAGGTGTGTGCTAGACCTCCCCAGCAAGTATCAGAAGCTTTTCAAGTGGGAGTGTGGGTTAATTGGCATCTAAAATTGGATTAATTGGGTTAAAAATAAAAAGGGTAAAGGGGCAGGTGGAGGCACTGTATTGCTCAGAGTTTGTGAAACTTCTCTTTGTCTCTATGATTTGTTCTCTCTTGGGTTGGTGTCCAGCACAGTTTGTTGAATTCTGTGCTCTGACACTACAATTAACACTAGCATTGCCAGGTTTTTTGAGATTCTTGTTCCCCCCCTCTTATGGGCCATCACCTACCAACTATTTTTATGTAAATGATTGCTGAGATTCCTTCCAGCCAGCCATGAAACACCCAGGTCTCTTCTGGTTCTGCTTTTTTGTGTTATTCGACATTCACTGTATAATATGTAATAATATGAAAATGTATGATAATTATGTCATTTGTGTCATTACAGAAAAAATAAACTGTACTTCATTGTTGTAATTTAAAATAAAATGTCATTTCAGTGGAGACTGTCAATGCTTGTACATACTCTGTATGTAATATACATTTTATTTTATTTTATAAAATATATGTTTGTTTGTAAGTGTATACTGGTGTATATTCTTTGTAGTATTATTGTAAATAAATATTTTTATTAATAATGACTATACTATACTATTTTTTACTATACTATGATACTATTGATTTTATTATTATTTTTGTCTTTACTAAAATAAATGTATATGTAATAATGTATGTATACTGTTGGCTATGAAGGTAGAAATGTAATATTTTCATACATAATTACAAATTATCATACATTTTGTGTGTGAATGTAATTGAAATGTAATTTCAGTGGAGATTTATTTACAATAATATATTAAATTCTAATTTATTAGAATAATAATACACACTTACAATTTTATTTGTAATATTATAAAATGTAACCTGCTGAGCTGAATCAGGTGTGTTTGCACCAAACCAAATCCCTCCAGGACTGGAGTTTGACACCCCTGATTTAGAAAGAGCCTCAGACAGAGGTACTCAGAATAAACTGAAAGGTGGTAAAGTTCCAGCAGAACAATAGTGGCACAGGCTGGCGACTCCACAGTGATGGTGAAGGTAAACGAGTAGAAATGCATCATCTGGGTTGAGCCGGGAGGATAGGTATTAGTTCTGTTTGTAGAGTCATGGACAGATATCAGCAAAATGCTCATGCAAACAGGTTGGTTTTAAGTCTAGTTTTGACATTTGATCTGGGATTTGAAGATTTGAATGGCAAACAGAGAAAAAGAGAATAACGTTTATTTCATTATTTTTTAAAAGTGTCTGACTTTACTGACTGTCTTCTGATAGAATCTTAAAAGTGTGGTGTTTTGGGTCTGTTTGGTGTGCTAGTTCTAAAGTAAAAGTACTTCTGATCTGATGTAACATTAACAAATATATCTGCACTCTAACTGTAGAATGGATTTTAGTCAGTTTTCAGAATACAAGTACATTATTTTACACATAATCCATATCTCATCATCAGTAATGATTATTTGTAAGAAACTTTCACATTCCTTAGGAGCCCAAATTTAATTGGCAGATGACCAAACACATTTGCAACAAGTCAATGCACGCTGCTCTTTAGTGCAAATTATATGTGGGGCGGCCATCTTTATTGCGCTGCAGTCATAAATGAATTGACGTAACACATTCAAACCTGCATAACAGTTATTAATTATACAGTGACCAAGTACAGACAGTGTTAAGACATTGCAGCCAACAGAACCTTTAACATAACTAAAGTGCAGATTTTTGACTCCCCCTCATATGTCAATGCCAATTTTAAATAATTCTATAAATGGCAAAATTCTAATTGTAAATTGTAAATGTGGAAAGGAGTGCATTGGGTACCTAAATTAAATCAAATCATTATTCTAATTTTAAAAACAGCGTGATCAGCCTCATTGTAATGATCCCTGTATCCACCTTGGTGACGTCCTGTCATTTAAGCCCATATTAGAGGACCTGAATAGCCCTCGCCAGAGGAGATCGCTTCTCATGAGCCATAATGTCCACCTTTAAGGCTCCCCAGACTGAAGTCCATTCTTCAATAGCCATTATCAAGCCCACATTAATGCTCTTCAGAGACGTATAGAGCTGCATTATTAAAGCCTGCAGGAAAACCTGGACAGGTTTCGTTCTCACTCACTATTGAGCTGTTCATGGACTTGAAGCTTTAATTGTCTTTCACTAGCACTAAAATAGTCTGCAGCTCTGCCCTATATATATATATATATATATATATATA
>BRDA01008243.1:3481-17131 GCA_036984385.1 Crenuchus spilurus | reverse complement strand
TATATATACAGACAGTATATCATACATGCAGCATTATTCATCTGTTTTACATACAGAAGTAATGCTATTTGCAGTGACCAGAAAAACAGACGCATTAATAGGAAAAAGTAATGCACCTTTGGACATCCCTGTCACCAGAAATAACAAAGCTCCCCACTCTAAACAAATGTCCAGTAGATCTAAAATTACATTCATTTCAGCTGTTTCCAACAAACTCTCAGAGATGCCAGAGATATAAAACCATAAACCTCTCACAGTCTTACTGCATGAGCTGCTAAGTATTCTTCTTAATAGAAATCAAACAGAACCAACACTAATGCTGGTATAGTTTAATGATAAATTGGGAGGTAATGACCGTTTGGGCTGGTAATTTTCCTCCGTTATGATGAGTTATGACCTGGTGCCATATCTGCACCTGTGGACGCTCTGGGCTGCACATGTGAGCCCTCATGTGCATGTAAAAGCTCCAGGTAGGAGGTGGCGGTCATTTATCTCCAGTCTAAAAGTCTTAGGTGATGAATTATCAGCCACACATAAATATGGTCTCAACCTCACAAAGCGGATGATGACCTTGAAGTGAACAGTGCTGCTGTGTGGCCTCCCTTTATTTGACATTATCTTTTCATTTCACTTACACAGCCTCAGGCCAGACAGTAATTTGCCTATTTTATGTGGTCATGAATATTAATTAGGAGGCCAGACACTTCTGTCACTCACATGAAGACGAGATCTATGGATGAAGGTGGAACCCAGGTTAGACATGAGGATAATGTCACAGGCTGCTGATATTACTACAGTCAGAAAATAAGAACAAAACAAGGACAATCTGATTAAACAATCTGTATATATGTTTATTCCTCATAGATGAGAAATGCTTTTCTCTGATTGGCTGGCAGGTGTGTATTCATTCTATAAAACAAGACTGCAGTTCTGCAAATAATCCCACAATGCACTGCAATACGTAGTGAAATACCAATGTACCCTAGCATATAGCGGAAACCCATAATGCATTGTTTAGTTTCAATATTCATGTGCACCTTTTCCGAGGAGTGAACCACATGTGGTAGTGTTTGAAATTGTTTACTATTATTCTGTTCTAGAAATTACAAATGCCACATGTCATATAAATAAGTGAGCACACCAGTCATTTGTAGTAGAGTATAAAATCATCATCATGGGTAAAGAACGTGATGTGACTGATGTGATGATAAAAGGGCATGAAGCATGGGTGAGATAGCATCTCAGAAATCACTAACTTTGTGGGATGTTCTAGAGCTGCTGTAGTGAAGGTGCACTGAGAATGGACTTTTTGTACCACTACCTAACAGTGGTGCCCCATGGGCCATTGATGCAAGAGAACGACAACTCTGGTGAGTGGTACACCATGGACCAATTAACCTCTATAATGAATACAGGAGCAATGAGAAAAGTGTCAGGGATCACCATGCCACGTGGCAGTTCATTCCAAATGTTATTTCTGATTAATTAAAATGCAATAAAAATGGGAAAAATTACATAATGTTAATTTATCATTTAAATGATCTTACTTCATGCCCATATCATTCATCCCTTAACCTCAAACAACAAATACAACTTGACTGGAGAGGGTGGAGCTGTGGGTGTTCCTGTTTTAGTACAGGAACAGCCCTATTATTACAGGCACCCCACAACCTAACCCTGACTGTAACCCATCAAAATATGGGGGTGTGAATTATGAAGCCTATTGAGATCGTAATGGGCCGAGGGTGATTAACTGATGCAGTTGAAAAGTGTGTACATTTTAGTGAGCCTTTTCTTTAACTGTGAAATACCACATTCAACACCGCCACCTTGTGTTTACTGAAAAAGTCTGCTAACAGCGTGGCTGCTTGTTTAGGGCTGTAGTTCAGATTTGAGACCAAATAAAGTGAAAAAGCAGCTAAATAATGGTCAAAACTAAACATAACTAAACATTAACACACTGAGAGTTCTGAGAGTATCTTTAGTTTGGTTAGATGAGAGTTGTAGAAGTGTGAGTTTTTAGACGCTCCCTAAGAACCGGAAGGGCGTCTTCAGACCAGCAGAGACACAGCAGCGGAGCTCCGTTTATAATCTCTGTAATTTCATGTAAAACTGGATTAAAAGTGTCGTCTCTACATATTCTCTGTGGTTACCTGTGTGGTAGGGGATGCTGGGTGTCGCAGAGATGACGGGCAGGTAAGGAGACGTGAATTCACTGCATTTTTAGTAGTAAAAGAGATTTTTTAGCTGCGGATGCTAAAAGTGGCCAGACTTGATTGTGCTTTATAAGCTTTATTTTAACATGGTGCAGTTAAAATAAACGCCAACTCACTTTACCGCCTTAAATGTGTTACTGTAATATTTAAACTAATAGTGTCTATAACCAGACCTGCTCTCTGGTTTAGGCTGTATTTTTTACACAAAGGCCTCTTTAGCACAGCTGCTAACTCACTAAAACTCAGCTAAGCCCTAAATAGCTAATACTAAAACACTAGCTGCCAACTCACTAAAACTCAGCTCACTATACTAAAATAGTAAAATACTAACTGCTAATTCACTAAAACTCAGCTTGAAATGCTGAAATACTAGTTTTTTTTCATTTTAGCCCAAATCATGTAACTTAGGAACAATTTTGATGTCTATTTGCACAAAGTTATGTTCGTATAGCTGATTTATGCATTTAAACTTTATTTATTTAAGATAATAAAATAAAAATTGTTTTATTTTAACAAGAATGTCCTTAAACCAAGTCCGGTATACAGAGATGTGGAAAGAAGAAAAATTGTAATAGTTTAAATGAGAAGTTCACCTTATTTCACATATAAACACAGATTACAATCTATGTACACTACTATATTTCGTAGATAAAATAATAATAGAAAACAAATGTTTGTTATGAAAAGTACTGTATATAGATAGCACAGTATTAGGGTACATTTTTCTCTCAAAGTGACTACAGTATTTATGTGAAGCTATTCTGTGTAAACGGAGACCAGGAGTAGATGTGTATGTGATGTATTGCAGTGTGAACAGAGACTATATAGAAGTATGTCTTAAAGAGAAAACACAAACGTAGGTAATTACATCTACTTTTCTCAGGTAGTTTATGCACTGATGGGTCCTATTGATTCAAAGTTAAAAATTTGTTCTGATGTCTTGATTGTACTGAATTGATTGATTCAGTAGCAGTTAATCTAAATTGATTCAGCTTCAAGTCTGACTTTAAAAACACACTTTCAGTTTAGATCAGATTTTAATACATCATCTACATGGAGCAGTCTAATAAGAGTTGCATGCAGTCTAAACTTGGATTTGAAGTTTAGAGACTCCTCTTATCTCAGATACGTCTCTGTTTTTGTTTGAAACAGTATGAACATGCTCAGGAAGTTACGCGTTAAGCTTAGTCCAGCACTGGGATCTGAGAGGGCTTGCCCAGTTAGATGACCTTATTAGGGAACGTTTGTTTTTACAGAAGTTCTTATCCCTCGACTCATCTCTCTGCTTTGCTGCAATGGGAGCGGAGATGTGGTTGTAATGTTAGCCTGTCTACTGCTTAGTGTAGAACCTCTGAAGTCATACAGTAGAAATATCTGAGCAGAGAATCACTGAGTCACTTGAGACTGAGTAGACTTCTTTAATCATGGATACTTTGACCTGTTAGAGGACACATCCTCTGGATTTGGCTGACATTTATAATAGTGATGCTCTTTAATTTCAGTCATAGGTTTGATACTAATTTAACAATAGACTTACTTTAGTCAAAACTGAATCAAACCTCTGAAAGACTATTGAGATTGACTAAACTGTCATTGACTAAGCTTGCATGGGCAAAGTGTTCTTCAGATTGATGAGGAATGTGCTGTTGACGGTTCTATATAGATGCTTTCAGAAAGTGGTTCTATGTAACACCAAAAAGTGTTCCTTTATTATTACAAACATGCCATTGAAACTACAGCAGAACCCTTTTGTAGTAGTACTACTACTAATAATAATAATAATAATAATAATAATAATAATAATAATTATTATTATTATTATAATTATTATTATTATTATTATTATTATTATTATTATTAATATATTATTATTATTATTATTAATATATTATTATTATTTTTAATAATATATTATTATTATTTTTAATAATATATTATTATTAATATATTATTATTATAATATATTATTATTATTAATATATTATTATTAATATCATTAATATATTATTATTATTATTATTATTATTATTATTATTATTAATATATTATTGTTGTTGTTGTTGTTGTTGTTATTTTTGTTTTTATGTTACTTGTATCACCTTTCACAAACCCAAGAATGCTTTACAATCATTCATTCATTCATAATATTCAAGACCTCAGTGCTGAGAGGCGAACATGCTAACTACTAAGCCACTGTGTCAGCCGCTTTACAATCAATGAAATGAAAAACAATCACTTTTAGAAGAATGAAAGGCGGTTGAGAAACGGTAGTTTTTTTTTTTTTTTTTTAGATTAGATTTATACACAGAGAGAGAGAGGGAGATAAGGAGAGAGAGAGAGGCAAGGCATGCCAGAGTTTAGGGGCAGCAACACTGAAAGACCTGCCAACCATAGTTGATAGCCAGAAGAGCAGAATCAGACCTAACTGAGTGTGGAGGAGCATGAGGCTGTAAGAAAGCAGAAAGATAGGATGGAGCTAATCCATGTAAGGCCTTATAAGTCAGCAGGATTTAGGACCGTATGTGTTCAGAAATTTTGGGGGCTATACAGAACCCCTTCTATCTTAAACCATCTACAACACATCAGTTGGAATAACCCTTTATCCATAGGAAGGGTTCTTGGACTGTTCATATAGAATTTAAGAGTAGAGCTTACTGTCCATTCACCCAGTCAGGAGACAATAGTACAGGTATAGTTGCTGAAAAACCTCACATTTATTCTTTCCTTTCTTCCTGACAGTAATATGGCCAATGCCCTGGCAAACGCCGCATGTGAACGTTGCAAAAGTGGCTTTGCCCCGGCTGAGAAGATCGTCAATAGTAATGGCGAGTTGTACCACGAGCAGTGTTTTGTGTGCGCCCAGTGCTTCCAGCAGTTTCCTGAAGGACTCTTCTATGAGGTAAAGCATGATGGTCAGACCATAGACTGTATATAAGAACTGGACAGTGTTCTTCCGTTTACACCCATTGTGATGGTTTCCAACTTTTTACTGAATAAGATGTCACTTCTCCTCGACAACGTCAAAGTCATTCAATCTTATTAACAGAGTCACAGAAAGTAAAATAAGCCGAGCTGTAGCGTTAGCTGCTGTGAGGAGTCACTGGGAGAATATCTGTGCATCTACAACCGTCAGAATGAGCTGTCAATCAAGTCAATCACCACACTCCTTTAAATATCCCTAAGTAACTTCTATAAAACACATTTACTGGGCAGAAAATACTGGGGGCTTAATTTGCATTGGTACCGTTTGTGAAATTAACACATCACAGATGACAAAGTCACTGAATAAGGAAAGAAATTTAAAACTGTCTCTCCCATTCAATATAATGGTTGTGGGCAGGGTTTAAAGTTGTACTGCAACCAGCCACTAGAGGGCATCAGAAACATTTTGTCTATATTTTTCTACTCCTGTCTCTTGTCCGGGTCCGGTTCTTATATACAGTCTATGGGTCAGACGCACACACAGGCAATAAATCAGCAAAACAGTGTTCTCAGAATGTGTGTATTTTCAGCTGCTAGTTTCTGTACAGTTACTATACACTAACTACTGTAGTTTATAGTCTGTTAATGGTCTGAACGTTTCCTAGCCTGAACACAGCTCCGCTGTATCCCTGTTATGACGTTTGTTCTCAAGGCCTGAATCATTCTAAAACATTGACTCTTCTGTTTCCAGTGTCAGAGTCACAGTTTTCATTTCTCTTTCTGTAGTTTGAAGGGAGGAAATACTGTGAACATGACTTCCAAATGTTATTTGCTCCCTGCTGTCATCAGTGTGGTAAGATTATATTATCAGACACACACATTCACACTTTCGCTGCATAACTGTCTGAATTCATTTTAATGTAGGTCTGTGTTTATGTAATTCAGAGACTGTGCATTTGACTGTATTTATTATCTATTTAATCAAATGACCTTATTTATTGTGTTTATGTTCTAGAAGTATGCAGCTACACTGAGTCTTATGAAAGACTTATGAAAGCACTCTTTTCTAAATCATTTATTATCATATGTGCAGTGGAACCTTGGTTTTGGTCATTAATCTGTTCTAAAGTGTTGTCTGATAACTGAAATGAACGACAACTGAAACAGTGTTTCTCATAAGAAATAATGTAAATCCAATTAATCTGTTGCAAACACTACGAAATATTAAAAAATACATTTTATATAGAATAACTATAGTTTTACATACAGTAAACAATGAGAAATAAATACAAAAGACTAATGAAATGGACAAATGAACATTTAACATCACTCTTACCTTTACTGAAGACTCTTCTTGGAGTATGGAATATCCAGAGAGGTCTGTTTCTGGCAGCAGCCTTTGTTTTGTACACCAGTTCTTGGCTCTTACTTGTTTTCGCACTCGTTTTCAGGCACTACACTCTGTCGCTTTACTGTGAGTGTATTTTATCTTGTTTTGAGTGTTATTAACGAGAAATGAAGCCCAAGAAAAAAGATTGTGGGTGGGTGCTTTGTTTTCATAAAATTAGTTACAAGTCTTGTGGCCACGGTGACAAAAACTGGGCGGATGAACAATAACTAGGGCAAAAAAAAAAAAATCAACAACTGAATTGTATGATAACCGAGGTTCCACTGTGTATTCCATAACTTCTGCTTTGGCAAATGCACACTCACAAAAACTGACATTGACAGTATTGACATATCTCACTGTAAATCCTCTTCCTGCCTTTAGGAGAATTCATCATTGGTCGAGTGATAAAAGCCATGAACAACAGCTGGCACCCTGATTGCTTCTGCTGTAACATTTGTCAGGCTGTACTTGCTGATGTTGGATTTGTGAAAAACGCAGGCCGGTAAGTGCTTGGACACTTCGGTTCTGTGCAACAAATGAAGTTTATTTGTTAACAGTAGTGTCTGAATCTCAGAAGAGAAATGATTGTGTGTGTGGGTTTTCCAGTCACCTCTGTCGTCCGTGCCATAACCGGGAGAAGGCTCGTGGTCTAGGGAAGTACATCTGTCAGAAGTGCCACGCCATCATTGAAGAGCAGCCTCTCATCTTCAAGAACGACCCCTATCATCCAGACCACTTCAACTGCAGCAACTGTGGGTCAGTGGGTTCAGAAACTGTGTGTTAAGTACTGTATATGACTCAAATGTGTGTGATAATCAAACTCAAGTAAGATCACCGTTTATAACCTGTGTCTGTCATGCTGCAGCATTGACAAAGGGAAGTTGGTTTATTTTAATTTGGTGCTGCAGTTATATCTCTCAGCTGGCCTTGGAATAAGCTCATAGGAGCCATCTCCTACATGTGTCTGTAATTAGAGCCAGTATTTAATCTTTAATATTTGGTCAGCACGGGCAAATTTTCAGTGCATTATGTAGTTGTGGTGAATGACTAACTGGGCAGAAAGCTTCAGTAAACTAGTGAAGATGAGAACTTTAAGGATTCAAGGAAACTTTGTCATTCGCATCACATGTAGTACATGAGGTGGAACAAAATTACATTCCCAAGGTCCCAGTTTTACCCAGTGAAGTAGTTTTATATAAATATACAGTCTTTATGAATATATACAGATATGGTATAGACTATACAGATGTAAATGTATACTATGTAAATTTGTGATGAAACTCCAAGTTTTCAGGTGTTTAGTGTACATTTTTTATTATCTGTGTTATCAGTGTTTTGGTTTATTCAGCATCTTTTTTAAAATAACTGCAAATAACAAATCTAACCACAAAGAACCTTATCAAATTAATTGTGGGGGCAGAAGTTTATACCTTCACTTTTAGAGATTAAATGACAGGTGTATGAAGTGAACCTGGGATGGCAGAGGTGGAGGTGTCGGCTTAATTCAGTGAAACAATGATGAAGGGAGGTGTTACCTAATGAGAGTGAAGAGCTCATGAGATAGTTTAGAGATATGATCGTGTGATTGAGCTTTATGTGTAAGCGTAGTATGTTTGCCATCTTATCCTGCAACCTCAACATTTGACGGATCTGACTCAGGATGCCACCCAGGATCCAGAATGCAGTTGCTTGGCTGGTCTTCATTCAGCCCAAGTTCTCTCACGTCACTCCACTGCTGCCTTCACTTCACTGGCTTCCTGTAGCTGCTCACATCAGATTCAAAACCCTGATGATCGTCAACAAAGCAAGAAATGGACCAGCCCCTCTCTACCTAATGGCAGTGGTGAAGTTTTGAGCTGCACCTCAAACCCTTCGTACTTCTACCCCTTACTCAGTTTACATCCTTCAAGACACGTGAAGACTGGGATCAAGACTCTTCTCTGTACTAGCACCCAGGTGGTGGAACAAATTCCCACTGACAGTTAGAACAGCAGAATCCCTCACAGTCTTCAAACACAGACTGAAGAGCATCTCTTTGTGGAGAGCTTAAGTGAGCACTAGTTTAAACTCTTATTGTAGAGCTCTTATATTGTGTATAATTGTGTATCTTTCCTTCTTTCTAGTTATTAGTGATGGTTTAGTTCTAACAGTGTCTGAACTGAAGAGTAGTTTGGACTCTAACCTGTCTGTACTAGCTGAGATATTTCACTTAAAGGATAGGTGTGTCTGACATGCTGTAAATGTATTATTTTATTAATGTGTGTTAAATGTGTTTGTGTGATTTGTTACAGCAAGGAGTTGACTGCTGATGCTCGAGAGCTGAAAGGAGAGCTGTACTGCCTCCCATGCCATGACAAAATGGGTGTACCTATCTGTGGAGCCTGCAGAAGACCCATTGAAGGCCGTGTGGTCAACGCCATGGGCAAGCAGTGGCATGTTGAGGTATGTGTCTGTATGTGTGCAATCAAAATGTCTTTTTTATTTTAGTCTTTAATAGTTTGTGTGTGTTATGTTTAGTACATTCTGAAACTGATCTCATCCATCAGACCACTGCCCACATATACCATATAAAGTTTTTACATCTCCAGCTCTGCACAGGATCTCTGTCCTGAAATAAATCAGCGTGGAGATCTGCTCACAGAGGTGTAAATGTACAGTATTTTTAAAAATAGCAATATGAACTATATCTTGATTTTAAGAAAAGGTTTGGTTTCTGATTTTTTCTTGTGTTGCTAGTTTGTAAGTAATTAAGTAAGAAGCTATTAAATTCTGTGAAATTAGAACTTTGCTGTGTTTAGTTCCAGCAACAGCAGATGTTTTATTTACTGAAGTTAATATGCTGGACAGTGACTGTACACACTGGTCTTTCTCAAGTAGAACTTTGGAGAAGATGCAGAACAAGCAGAACATCACACACTGTTTGTTTTTGTCATGTTATCTATTTATAATTACAATTATTTGTAGAATTTTAAAATGAGTGATAATGCTCTGTTTTTATGATGAACTGTATTAAATTCTAATTTTGTTTGGAAGTAACTCATGGCCATGGGCATGGTGGTGGTGGTCTAATTGACAAAGATGTGGAAAAGCAAGTCAATTAGCACCAACACCAAACTAAGACTGATGAAAGCCTTGGTCTGGCCAGTAGCTACATATGGATGTGAAGCCTGGACACTGAAGAAAGAGGAAGAAAGAGAAAGGAAGAAAGTATTCAGGCTTTTGAGAACAAGTGCATCAGGAAGTTGCTGAAGATCTCATGGATGAAGATGATGACCACTGAGCAAGTCTATGAGATGCTAGAACTCAAAAGGAGTTACTGATGCACGTTAAATCCCGCAAGTTACGTTACTTTGGTCATGTGATGAGGCAGCACATGAGAGCACTGAAGGAAGTGTTATGACTGGACTTGTTGAAGGAGTCAGAAGACGTGGAAGACCAAGAATAACCTGGATGGATAACATCAAAACGTGGACTGGATTATCAGGTGCTTGCCTGCTACAAGCAACCAGAGACAGAGGATATCGGAGAGAACTGACTTGGCTGTGCAGCCTACCATCGCGAATTGATGACGGCTTATGACATGACAGTAACTCATGCTATCAAACAAGTTGGATAGACACAGAGCGAGAGATAGAGAAAGAAAGAGACAGAGCAGTTAGTGGAGTAAGAAACGGACACCTTAAAGTGGGCTTTTGCATCTCCATCCATCCATTCCATCCATTATCAACCGCTTTATCCGGGGCCGGGTCGCGGAGGTAGCAGTCTGAGCAGGGAAACCCAAACCTCCCTCTCCCCAGACACCCCAGCCAGCTCCTCGGGTGGAACACCGAGACGTTCCCAGGCCAGTTGAGAGACATGGTCTCTCCAACGTGTCCTGGGTCTTCCCCGGGGCCTCCTCCCAGGGGGACATGCCTGGAACACCTCCCTAGGGAGGAATCCAGGGGGCATCCGAAACAGATGCCCGAGCCACCTCAGCTGGCTCCTCTCTATGTGGAGGAGCAGCGGTTCTACTCCGAGCTCTTCCCAAGTGACCAAGCTTCTCACCCTATCTCTAAGGGAGCGCCCAGCCACTCTGTGGAGGAAACTCATTTCAGCCGCTTGTATCCGCGATCTCGTTCTTTCGGTCATTACCCAGAGCTCATGACCATAGGTGAGGGTAGGAACGTAGATTGACCGGTAAATCGAGAGCTTTGCCTTTTGGCTCAGCTCCTTCTTCAACACAACGGACCGCTGCAGCGACCGCATTATTGTGGAGGCTGCACCAATCCGTCTGTCAATCTCACGCTCCATTCTTCCCTCACTTGTGAACAAGATCCCGAGATACCTGAACTCCTCCACTTGAGGCAAGACTTCTCCACCCACCTGGAGAGGGCAAGCTATCCTTTTCCGGTCGAGAACCATGGCCTCGGACTTAGAGGTTCTGATTCTCATCTCAGCTGCTTCACACTCAGCTGCAAACCGCCCCAGTGCATGCTGAAGGTCCCGGCTTGAAGATGCCAAAAGGACAACATCATCTGCAAATAGCAGAGATGAAATCCTATGGTCTCCAAACAGGACTCCGGCCCTTGGCTGCGCCTTGAGATCCTGTCCATAAAGATTATGAACAGGACCGGTGACAAGGGGCAGCCCTGTCGGAGTCCAACATGCACCGGAAACAGGTCTGACTTATTACCGGCAATGCGGACCAAACTCCTGCTCCGATCATACAGAGACCGGACAGCCCTTAACAAAGGGCCCCGGACTCCATACTCCCGAAGCACCCCCCATAGAATACCACGAGGGACACGATCAAATGCCTTCTCCAGATCCACAAAACACATGTGGACCGGTTGGGCATACTCCCATGAACCCTCGAGTACTCTATGAAGGGTATAAAGTTGGTCCAGTGTTCCACGGCCAGGACGAAAACCGCATTGTTCCTCTTGGATCTGAGGTTCGACTATTGGCCGAATTCTCCTTTCCAGTACTCTAGAGTAGACCTTACCAGGAAGGCTAAGAAGTGTGATTCCCCTGTAATTGGAGCACACTCTCCGGTCCCCTTTTTTGAACAGTGGGACCACCACCCCGGTCTGCCACTCCAGAGGCACTGTCCCAGACTGCCATGCGATGTTGCAGAGGCATGTCAACCAAGACAGCCCCACAACATCCAGAGACTTAAGGCTTTTGCATCTCTAAGTGTATATTTCAACCTGTAACGGTAAAATAGAAAATAGTGCTTAATGTGCATTACATTGATCTGCCTTAAAATACTTTCCTTTGTTGGGGATTTACTTCAATCATTGACTTAAATTTTTAAAATTGTGTTTCAGTGACATTACACATGCAGTAGCGATTAACTCTACTGTACACTGTTTTGTGTGTTTACAGCATTTTGTTTGTGCCAAGTGTGAAAAGCCTTTCCTGGGGCATCGCCATTATGAGAGGAAAGGTTTGGCATACTGCGAGACTCACTACAACCAGGTAACTTGGCTCTTTACAGTCTAAATTAATCACTCATGATTTTTTTGCACTAAATTAAGTTGTTTTTTTGAATCTTTCTACCAGCTTTTTGGTGACGTCTGCTACCACTGCAATCGTGTGATCGAAGGCGATGGTAATTAACTTTCTCTCATACTAGCCATCTACATTATATCATATTGCTGCTCTTAGATGAGTGATGTAGCACTAAACAAAAGCGCTGTTAAATACTACAGTCATACAGGTTTGACACAGGTTTGCTGCAGGTATAAATGAGCAGCACCTAGTCATTTGTAGCAGAGAGCAAAATGATTCTCATGGGCAAAGAGGGGTACCGGATGAAGCATTGTGTGGTAGCATCTCTGAAACTTTGTGGGTTGTTCTAGAGCCACAATAGCAAAGATGTACTGAGAGTTCTTGTACACTTGGTGCCTCCCATTGGCATAACAGTGGTGCCCCAGATTTCACTGATGCCAGAGTGAAACGACTGACTGGTACAGAGTAATCAATGTGCCACAGTGAACACAGGACAAGGACTACAAGAGATGTTCATAATCTGATATGATTACATATATATGACACTTCTCCAGAGGAGTAAGTGTACGTGAAGTTACTCCTGAAGTTGTTTGGTTGCGCAGAATCAAAACTGAGGACAGCATGTTTAGTGAGTGGCACAGGCTAAAATTCACAGTACGATTATATTTCAGACAGTTTTGCTAATGAAGTGTTTTTGTTACAGTTGTGTCTGCTCTGAACAAGGCCTGGTGTGTCAACTGTTTCTCCTGTTCCACCTGCAACACCAAGCTCACCCTCAAGTGAGTCAGTCTCTCTCTCTCTCTCTCTCTTCTCTCACACACACACACACACACACACGCACGCACGCACGCACGCACGCACGCACGCTTCTCACTCTGCTGCTCCATGTCCAAGTATGGCTATGCTGACCCTCACAGCGCTGTGCTGCTCCTTGCAGGGTGTGTTTAATTCTCTACTGTTGGAAAGTGTCTGTTAATGTCTTTGTCGTTTCAACTCTCTATTTTCCTCTACTGTTATCAATGCAGTGGAACCTCGGTTTTCATCATTAATCTGTTCTAGATTCTAAAGTACCTGATAACTGAAACCACCAATAACTGAAGCAATATGTCCCATAAGAAATAATGTAAATCCAATTAATCTGTTCCAGACACTCGAAATATGAACAAAACTACATTTTATATACAAACCGGATTCCAAAAAAGTTGGGACACTAAACAAATTGTGAATAAAAACTGAATGCAATGATGTGAAGATGGCAAATGTCAATATTTTATTCGTAATAGAACATAGATGACAGATCAACATTTTAATCTGAGTAAATGTAACATTTTAAAGGAGAAATATGTTGATTCAAAATTTCACAGTGTCAACAAATCCCAAAAAAGTTGGGTCAAGTAGCAATAAGTGGCTGGAAAAAAGAAATTGAGCATATAACGAACAGTTGGAAGACCAATTAACACTAATTAGGTCAATTGACAACAAGATTGGGTATAAAAAGAGCTTCTCAGAGTGTCAGTGTCTCTCTGAAGCCAAGATGGTAAGAGGACCACCAATTTCACCATTGTTGCGCAGCAATACCAGAATGGTGTTACCCAGCGTAAAATAGCAAAGACTTTTAAGTTATCATCA
>BRDA01008242.1:15141-31244 GCA_036984385.1 Crenuchus spilurus | reverse complement strand
GAAGACCACGCTGGACTTTAGCACTGGAGATACTGAGAGGAACACAGTCAAGAGGCATGTGGAGAGCAACCTGGATCATCACCAACTTCACAAACAACATCATCATCACCACTCCTCCAAAACGCTGGATATAGAGATTGGATATCAGACACGGCAGGTCAGGTGTATGGGAGGCGATGGGAAGAACGCCATGCTGAGGTGGGTGATCTTTCTTGTTGATGTACATTGTAACTAACCAGCTCTCAGAACCATATTATTTCTGTTCTAAAGACCCAGAGACAGAATAATTATGTTTTAATCCACATTAAGATGTACGATACAGGATAATGAAATGATGAATTGTGATATACAGATTTTTAGGAAGCGATGGAATCCAGGGCCTAGTGACAAGGAAAAACTCCCAAGGAGTAGGAGGAAGAAACCTTGAGAGGTCGATTCTCAGGACAACCCAGATTCAAAGGATATTATTAATAGAGATTAAGTATTAGTCTGTGGCGTAGGCCCTGTCCCCGGCCCAGGTCTTGCAGAATTAAGACTCTAGCATATCCTGCTGGATAGACCGATGGTAGGAGTGAAGAATACCTCTGGTTGAACAGGACTGGGACCAACCTGGTGGTGGCAGGGAAGACAGAGAGTGATGTTGATGCATCATTGCCTGAAATCAATAGAGCAGAGACCAGTTGTTTCTTTTAAAGTTGAGTAGTAACTTGTGATTGGCCAGGAAGTCACTTGAATGAGTGATGTAGTATTCTCGGAGGTAAAGTTCTTAGTAAAGAAAATGTAGTAGTCCTTCCATGGTGACTGGGTTTTGTTGATTAGATTGATGAGTAATGTGTTGTATACAGAATGTTTTTGAAAATGGTTCTATAAAGCCCCCAAGAGGGTTCTGGTGTAGTCACGAAGTCAAGCTTGTAATAATAGAGGAACCCTTTGTGGTGATATATAGAATCATTTACAAAAGGCCGTTTACAGCACATTCCTCATCAATCAGAAGAACCCTTTCATCATGCAGACCCTAAGCCTTTGGGTTCTTTGATTGTTTACTAAATGACCCTTGAAGAACCACCTCTTTTAAGAGTGCATACAGTTCTTCCAATCGTTTGTTGAGTTTTGTGTTTTACCTGGACTAAGCAGTACCAGAACTGGTCCAAAGTCCTCTTTTCAGTCACTGTTACATTTCATTTGAAGCTCCTAGAGTCTGAGAGACACACAGTCCAAGCTGTCTGAAGTGCAGTGTGCAGGTTCTGCAGTCTGTGATTGTCCACTGTGTCCAACGTCAGCACCTACCAGGAGATTTTAGGATACTTCAGGCTTTATGGACTTGATGCCCAGCAGCTGCCCACAGTGCTACTGACCCTGATACTGGCCAGCTTGATATTGGTGCACAAATAGAGCCTTTATCTGTCGTCTAGCATTTGAGGGGTTTCTGGTCAGCGTCCACATGTTCTGGCTGGCTTTGAACTCGCTGAGATCGAGCTGGTGGACGGGCTTGACCAGCCCTGAGCAGCTTGGATGTATGAGCATGGAATTAAAATCTGTGCTCTTTGCTCCTTGTTTGCTTTTGAGCGCGGTTCGGTGGCTTGATCTGCAAGTTTCAAAGCACGGTCGCTTGTTTTTTGGTGTCTTCTGCTTTATTCTCGCTGCTTTTTTCTTCGTCTCAGAGCTGCCACTTTGACGCGGCTCTGCCCACTCGTGCTGTCAGTATGGATTTCTTGCAAATTAAGGATAATGAAAGCTGCAGGCGAAGCAGGAGCCGAACATGTCTTTAAAGATGCATCTTCTCGGCAAACTATCGACGCGTTGACACTCGTGTCCGGAACGCGCCCTTTTCATCACGCTTCTCGTTTCCGTCCGGCGAATTAGTCATGCGAGCATTAGAGCCATACGAGTGACCTGGCATTGTCATTAAGTTGTTAACCGTCCTAAAGGCCACGTCAGCACGCGGTGTCCGCTCGGCGCACCGTGACGTGGGCGTGATTGAGCGTAATTGACTGGAGAACTAAGCTGGATTCCTCTCTGAAGCGAACACTTTTTGATGTCGTATGAAAGGGAAATGCAGAATAGCCTGATCATGAGGGATCATCCGGTCTTAATCCCAGCACCAGCTTTGCACACTGCCTTTACCACATCTGTGCCCTGCAGACACACCATCACATCCACGTTCTCACCTATCACAGGCTCGTCCTTTCATCTGCCTGAGCTATCAAAGGCTGAGTCATCAGTGACACTGTGGAGCAGGTTCTCTGTGAAGTATTCTTCCTCTGACTGTACATTTGGTTTATGTTATATGACTTTATCAGCTCCTTCTACATTATAGGTCACATTATTAGGTACATATCACTCACTGTCCATTTTATCTCTGCTGACCAAATACCTGCACTACCTACTGACAGTAGTGCAAGAATGTTTTCCAGCACTGAAGACCAGGCTGAACAACGTTTACAGAGAAGCAGATTGACTACAGTCTGTAACTGTACTTAATAATCAGACTTATTTATTTTGCTTTTTTAAAGGGACTTTCACTGAAAACTTCCTTTTCCTGCTATTTTTAAGTCTTCAAAACATACCGTTCACTCAGAATACAGTCCATACGTTGAAACCAACCAGCACAAACAGTCCATTTCCAATCCCCTGCTTTTGTGATGTCACAGAAACCAATGCACTTACAGTACATACACCAGTCTACTCACTGAGATTAGCCCCGCCTCCTTTCCATGAAGGGTTTTTAGGCTGGGCCACTGTTTGAATAATGCACAGTACAAGGCACAGAACAGAGATCATTTATGCACACGACATAAACTGTATATGAACACTGCTAAGCTGACACAGATGTACACACAGCTTGTCTAGTCCCTGCACAGAAGTACTGCCAATAAAATAGGACTAAGCATGAACCTGTTGGCACCATGTCTAATGCCAGGTGTGGGCTAGACGGGTATAAAGTCCCCCAACAGTCCCCCTTTATCTTAGACAGGACTAACTGTTTAGTCTTTAGCTAATAAAGGACTAACTGTTTAGTCTTTATCTTAGACAGGACTAACTGTTTAGTCTTTATCTTAGACAGGACTAACTGTTCAGTCTTTACCTTAGACAGGACTACCTGGTTAGTCTTTACCTTAGACAGGACTAACTGTTTAGTCTTTACCTTAGACAGAACTGACTGTTTAGTCTTTACCTAATAAAAGACTAACTGTTTAGTCTTTATCTTAGACAGGACTAACTGTTCAGTCTTTACCTAAGACAGGACTAACTGGTTAGTCTTTACCTTAGACACGACTAACTATTTAGTCTTTACCTTAGACAGGACTGACTAGTCTTTACCTAATACAGGACTAACTGTTTAGTCTTTACCTTAGACAGGACTAACTGTTTAGTCTTTACCTTAGACAGGACTGACTGTTTAGTCTTTACCTAATACAGGACTAACTGTTTAGTCTTTACATTAGACAGGACTAACTGTTTAGTCTTTACATTGGACAGGACTAACTGTTTAGTCTTTACATCAGACAGGACTAACTGGTTAGTCTTTAACTTAGACAGGACTAACTGGTTAGTCTTTACATTAGACAGGACTAACTGTTTAGTCTTTACATTAGACAGGACTGACTGTTTAGTCTTTACCTAATACAGGACTAACTGTTTAGTCTTTACATTAGACAGGACTAACTGTTTAGTCTTTACATTAGACAGGACTAACTGTTTAGTCTTTACATTAGACAGGACTGACTGTTTAGTCTTTACATCAGACAGGACTAACTGTTTAGTCTTTACATTAGACAGGACTGGCTATTTAGTCTTTACCTTAGACAGGACTAACTGGTTAGTCTTTAACTTAGACAGGACTAACTGGTTAGTCTTTACATTAGACAGGACTGACTGTTTAGTTTTTACATTAGACAGGACTGACTGTTTAGTCTTTACCTTAGACAGGACTGACTGTTTAGTCTTTACCTTAGACAGGACTGAGTGTTTAGTCTTTACCTTAGACAGGACTGAGTGTTTAGTCTTTACTTTAGTCAGGACTGACTGTTTAGTCTTTACCTTAGACAGGACTGACTGTTTAGTCTTTACCTTAGACAGGACTGAGTGTTTAGTCTTTACTTTAGTCAGGACTGACTGTTTAGTCTTTCCTTTAGACAGGACTGACTGTTTAGTCTTTACCTTAGACAGGACTGAGTGTTTAGTCTTTACTTTAGTCAGGACTGACTGTTTAGTCTTTCCTTTAGACAGGACTGACTGTTTAGTCTTTACCTTAGACAGGACTGAGTGTTTAGTCTTTACTTTAGTCAGGACTGACTGTTTAGTCTTTCCTTTAGACAGGACTGACTGTTTAGTCTTTCCAGTCCAGTTAGTCTTTTTTAGTCTTTTGAAAGTCCAGTTAGGAGACCATTACAGTAATCAGTCCTACTAGAATTAAAGGTGTGGATGAGTTTCTTCAGGTCTGGTTTAGTCAGAAATCCTCTGATCTTGCTGATGTTCTTAAGGAGATACAAAGCAACAGTAAGTGTGAGATAACTGTAAGATATGGGCCCTTAAGTGTTGTCCTGAGTTGAGTGAAGGTGGTTAAATTAATAGCCGTTTTTCTCAGGATCATTTGGTTTCCAGCGTGTAAAGCAGTAAATGGGTTCTTGGTGTTTCAGCACTTGGAGTTCTTGCGTGTGTGTTCTGCGCTGGAGGAGTTTTGACAGACTGTCAGCAGGTCCTGTAGTGTTGAGTGAAGTCATGACTGTAATCCACAATGAAACGGACCATTTACACAGTAAAAATTAACATATTCATTTATGAATCCTAAGTGTGCGCTTAATGAAATGCAGCCATTTGAATAAGTATTTCCCACCTGAGTTCAGTCTGTTCTGTTTGTCCAATTATAGTCTAATTACCAAGTAAAATTAAAACAAACACAAACACACTCTTTTTTTTACACATAAGTAATTAAACTGAGCAAATTTCACCCACAAACCTCTAATTGTCTACAGTGTTGCGTCTCGTGTTTAGGATGCTCTTTATTACAAACTTGTTATCTTGAATTGTATTTAAACGTTGCTGTGAAACCGAGGCCGGCCGGATCAGGCGTCGGGGTTTTATCTCTGCCCGGCGTCCTCAGCACAAATATTTTGTTAATAGGGATGTGATTTGCAGCGTAATTCTTTAATTGCGGTTCCTTTGATAGATTTATTTTAAGCTCAGGACCCCCCACAGAGCTGATGGATCATTCTCAGTGACACTGATGTGGTGGTGGTGTGTTAGTGTGTGCTGATGTTAAACACTGTTTTGCTGTTGCTGCATTATTTTCATATCTGAGGTATCTAAAAATAGAGGCTCTAACACACCACCACCACATCAGTGTCACTGAGAATGATCCACCTGCTCTGTGTGGGTCCTGACCACTGAAGATCGGCCTAAAATAAGACTAATAAAGTGCACATAGAAACAGATGAACTACAGTACAGTCCATTGCTTTGAGACTTCTATACACTGGCATGAATGTAGCATCACAGCCCATCAGTCACCCATTCAGCCACCAGTCTTCATCCCTCTTCATCTAACAACATTCTGCTTCCTTCTCACAATCAATGTATTTGAGGAATTATCAATGTGTGAAACCTCCCATCACAGCTCTGTCTCAGTCTTCTGTCCACATGATCTTTGTTTACGGTCTGTTGTCTCCGCCCACATCATGCCCTCATCTTGTCTCATGACCTCATAGCTCTAGCTAACTGGTCTGATTACATTTGTTTTAAAGGTTCACAGAGGTTCATGTGTCACAGTCCTCCTTCATGTTAATGTTAATTTGTTTTTTTGACATCACAAAAAACATGAATTTCAAACATCTTAATATTGTTACATGGAATAAAAAGAGTTTTATTTACATACATCAAACTTTTTTATTCTCAGAAAGCCAGGAAAATGATTTTCATCCAGTATGAAATGCACTGCAAATATATTTTAAAGTTGAACAGTAATTATTAAGGAGAGATTTTAATCCAGTATGAATCTGCAGCATCTACAGCTTTTAAAATTTGACAGTAATTGGGAGTAATTTCAATCCAGTATGAAACTGCCCTGTATATACCTTTTAATGTTTGATCTTTAAATCTACACTGTGCATAATTCTAATTTTATGAGCAAAAAATATGAAGTGATTTTAATCCAGTGTGAATTAGCAGTGTAAGTGATTTTACTAGCCTGACAGAAACAATTGTGGGCTAATGTTTATCCAGTATGAATCTACAGCAGATATAGATTTTATTATAGTTAGCAATAATTATTTAGGGATTTTAATTTATTATGAATCTAGTTTATATAACATTTGTAGTTTGAGCACAATAATTATTGCATGATCCAGTATAAATATGTGTTGTGTAGTTTATAGTATGAGAGCATTAAATGTGCAGTGATAATAATCCAGTATGAATCTGCAATGTGTAGTTTACAGTCTGATAGTATTAAATGTGTAGTGATTTTAATCCAGTATGTATCTGTGTTATATGTAGTTTACATTCTGACAGTATTTATATGTGTAGTGATTATAATCCAGTATGAATATGCATTTTGTAATTTACATTCTGACAGTATTAGATGTGTAGTGATTTTAATCCAGTATGAATCTGCACTGTGTAGTTTACAGTCTGGGAATATTAAATGTGGAGTGATTTTAATCCAGTATGAATATGCATTGTGTAATTTACATTCTGACAATATTGTATGTGTAGTGATTATAATCCAGTATGAATATGCATTGTGTAATTTACATTCTGACAGTATTAAATGTATAGTGATTTTAATCCAGTATGTATCTGCATTGTGTATTTTACAGTCTGATAGTATTAAATGTGCAGTGATAATAATCCAGCATGAATCTGCGTTATATGTAGTTTACATACTGATAGTATTAGATGTGTAGTGATTATAATCCAGTATGAATATATATTTGTGTAATTTACATTCTGACAATATTATATGTGTAGTGATTAAAATCCAGTATGAATCTGCACTGTGTAATTTACAGTCTGATAGTATTAGATGTGTAGTGATTATAATCCAGTATGTATCTGTGTTATATGTAGTTTACATTCTGACAGTATTAGATGTGTAGTGATTATAATCCAGTATGTATCTGTGTTATATGTAGTTTACATTCTGACAGTATTTAATGTGTAGTGATTTTAATCCAGTATGTATCTGTGTTATATGTAGTTTACATTCGGACAGTATTATATGTGTAATGATTATAATCCAGTATGAATATGCACTGTGTAGTTTACAGTCTGACAGTATTAGATGTGTAGTGATTATAATCCAGTATGTATCTGTGTTATATGTAGTTTACATTCTGACAGTATTAGATGTGTAGTGATTATAATCCAGTATGTATCTGTGTTATATGTAGTTTACATTCTGACAGTATTTAATGTGTAGTGATTTTAATCCAGTATGTATCTGTGTTATATGTAGTTTACATTCTGACAGTATTAATCCAGAATGTATCTGCGTTATATGTAGTTTACATTCTGACAGTACTAGATGTGTAGTGATTATAATCCAGTATGAATCTGCACTGTGTAGTTTACAGTCTGATAGTATTAAATGTGTAGTGAATTTAATCCAGTATGTATCTGTGTTAAATGTAGTTTACATTCTGACAGTATTAGATGTGTAGTGATTTTAATCCAATATGAATATGCATTGTGTAATTTACATACTGATAGTATTAGATGTGTAGTGATTATAATCCAGTATGAATCTGCATTGTGTAATTTACATTCTGACAGTATTAAATGTGTAGTGATTTTAATCTAGTATGTATCTGTGTTATATGTAGTTTACATTCTGACAGTATTAATCCAGTATGTATCTGCATTATATGTAGTTTACATTCTGACAGTATTACATGTGTAGTGATTTTAATCCAGTATGTATCTGCGTTATATGTAGTTTACATTCTGACAGTACTAGATGTGTAGTGATTATAATCCAGTATGAATCTGCACTGTGTAGTTTACAGTCTGATAGTATTAAATGTGTAGTGAATTTAATCCAGTATGTATCTGTGTTATATGTAGTTTACATTCTGACAGTATTATATGTGTAATGATTATAATCCAGTATGAATATGCACTGTGTAGTTTACAGTCTGACAGTATTAGATGTGTAGTGATTATAATCCAGTATGTATCTGTTATATGTAGTTTACATTCTGACAGTATTAGATGTGTAGTGATTATAATCCAGTATGTATCTGTGTTATATGTAGTTCACATTCTGACAGTATTTAATGTGTAGTGATTTTAATCCAGTATGTATCTGTGTTATATGTAGTTTACATTCTGACAGTATTAATCCAGAATGTATCTGCGTTATATGTAGTTTACATTCTGACAGTACTAGATGTGTAGTGATTATAATCCAGTATGAATCTGCACTGTGTAGTTTACAGTCTGATAGTATTAAATGTGTAGTGAATTTAATCCAGTATGTATCTGTGTTATATGTAGTTTACATTCTGACAGTATTAGATGTGTAGTGATTTTAATCCAATATGAATATGCATTGTGTAATTTACATACTGATAGTATTAGATGTGTAGTGATTATAATCCAGTATGAATCTGCATCGTGTAATTTACATTCTGACAGTATTAAATGTGTAGTGATTTTAATCTAGTATGTATCTGTGTTATGTGTAGTTTACATTCTGGCAGTATTAATCCAGTATGTATCTGCATTATATGTAGTTTATATTGTGACAGTATTACATGTGTAGTGATTTTAATCCAGTATGTATCTGCGTTATATGTAGTTTACATTCTGACAGTACTAGATGTGTAGTGATTATAATCCAGTATGAATCTGCACTGTGTAGTTTACAGTCTGATAGTATTAAATGTGTAGTGATTTTAATCCAGTATGTATCTGCGTTATATGTAGTTTACATTCTGACAGTACTAGATGTGTAGTGATTATAATCCAGTATGAATCTGTGTTATATGTAGTTTACATTCTGACAGTATTAATCCAGAATGTATCTGCGTTATATGTAGTTTACATTCTGACAGTACTAGATGTGTAGTGATTATAATCCAGTATGAATCTGCACTGTGTAGTTTACAGTCTGATAGTATTAAATGTGTAGTGATTATAATCCAGGATGAATCTGCATTGTGTAATTTACATTCTGACAGTATTAAATTTGTAGTGATTTTAATCTAGTATGTATCTGTGTTATATGTAGTTTACATTCTGACAGTATTAATCCAGTATGTATCTGCGTTATATGTAGTTTACATTCTGACAGTACTAGATGTGTAGTGATTATGATCCAGTATGAATTCTGAATGTATTTTTTTATCCACAGCCTTTGTACACTGGATGAAGGCCCTGGGACCTTCCAGTCCTGTGTAATGCCTCGGGACTGCCAGACGTCCGAGTGGTCCTCCTGGAGTCCATGTTCAAAGACCTGCAGAGCGTCTGACTTATCGCCAGGTTACCGGGTCAGGAGCCGAACCATAACACACCCGGCCATCGCTCACGGCAAAGAATGTCCCACACTGGAAGAGAAGGAGGCGTGCAATATAATTGGGGATTTACTTCCAAAGTGTCCCAGGTAGATGTTTACATAAAGTGTTACAGTCAGACTATAGAGTCAAAGAATGAAAAAGGGGTCAAAACACTACAGACACAACAGATTGGTCATTAGCAGTGAGAACAGGAGGCAATACTTCACAAACCAGCTACATTACAGCCCGTCCCAGACAGCGGGCAACCAAATATGGCCCAATTAAGGCACTTATGGGTCAGAGCTATGACAAGTGTATTGTGGATCTGACCTGGCTGCAGCAGTCATGTTTAAGCTGTATCCTATAAAGTCATAACTGGTGCCAACGTTCAAAACTTTGGGGCACATTCAGTCTCATAACCCTGCACCATTCTGCTATGATTTCCAGGTTAAATGACATTGTTTGGCTGTGCAACAGGCTTACAGCTTCAGTTTCTCTCATTTGATTGGCACTTGTACATTAACTCCTCTGTATTAGTGCAACACACAATGGAGTCTAACTAAGACACTACAAACATGATTCTGATTAACATCATGCCCAGTCCTGGTCTAACCTAACATCCTACAAAGCTCATACCCAACATACCTGACTCTAACACTGAGATGATCCTGAAGGTGTTAGATTGAGGTTGGTAGATTTCCAGGACCAGGTTTGGGCAAGTTGAAGCATATTTGGAATAATTAAACATGTGTTTAAACTTAAATGTCACAGATGGCATGTGCCATCCTGTTCATAATATAGGTTAACTGGTCCACTGTGGTGTGGATTGCTGTGTACCGTCATCTCCGGCATCCGTGGTGCATGGGACACCACTTTTATGCTGTTTGGGAAACACTCAATTTACAATAAGCCCATTCTCAGTACAGCTTCACTACAGCAGCTCTAGAACATCCCACAGTCAGTGGTTTCTCAGATGCTGCCTCCACCATGCTTCACAGGTACACTACAGGTAAAAAGGATTTTTAGAAATGTTGGCCAACTGAAAAGTATGAAGATGAAAAGTATGAGCATGTACAGCGCTCAGTATTTAGTCGGGGCTCTTTTGGCCTGGATTACTGCAGCAGGGCAGTGTGGCATGGAGTGGATCAGTCTGTGGCACTGCTCAGGTGTTATGAGAGCAGGTTGCTCTGATAGCGGCCTTCAGCTCTTCTGAACTGTTGGGTCTGGTGTATCACATCTTCCTCTTCACAATACCTCATAGATGTTCTGTGAGGTTAAGGTCAGGCAAGTTTGCTGGCCAAGAACAGGGGTACCATGGTCCTTAAACCAGGTAATGGTGGCTTTGGCACTGTGTGCAGGTGCCAAGTCCTGTTGGAAAATGAAATTCCTTATGTCAAGCTACTCTTGAACAAGAGACAGTGTCAGAAGCTTCTCACCTGGGCTAAAGACGAAAAGGACTGGACTGATGCTGAGTGGTCCAAAGTTCTGTTCTCGGATGAAAGTCAATTTTATCAATAAGGTCCCAAAGTCTGGAGGAAGAGAGGAGAGGTACAGAATCCACGTTGCTTGAGGTCCAGTGTAAAGTTTTGATGGTTTGGGGTGCCATGTCATCTGCTGGTGTTGGTCCATTGTGTTTTCTGAGGTCAAAGGTCAACGCAGCCATCTACCAGGAAGTTTTAGAGCACTTCATGCTTTCTGCTGCTTATCAACTTTGTGGAGATGCAGATTTCATTTTCCAACAGGACTTGGCACCTTTTGCACTCGCTCATCTCAGGCTTCATCAGCCAAGTCAGAACTCCAGGCCAACGTCTGGAATTTCCCCTCCCCTTCCTCATCACGTGGTCCATTCCCAGCAACGCAGGACTGTTGAGCATTTGGAGAACGAGGCCCAGTGGAGTTATGAAATGAAACACATGGTTCCTGCTTGTAGGTGAGAAAGCTGGTCAATACTAAATGATTTTCCAGGCTATAATCAAGCGCTGGTGTTAAATGCATCCGAGCGTTCCGGAGAAGGAAGCTGATTAATGAGACGGTGTGTGTGATAGATTACTGGAGACTGTTGTTGTATTATAAACCTGCTCTTTATTGCTTTCTGCATCATAACATTTTCACAGAGTCGATGTGTTTTCATTAGTGAGAGATTTGAGACTGGTGCAGAGAAAGCCCTGCAGATTTGTATCTCTCAGCCCGCTGTAACAGAGTAATGAACAGCGCCGTGTAGGTGTGTGTGATGGTTCAGCAGGTGTGTGTGTGTGTTCTGCAGGTACGTGTGGAGGAGCACGGCGTGGGGGGAGTGCAGCGTCGCTCCTCTGCTGGGTCAGCAGGATCGCAGGCTGGCGGACAGCGGTGGTCTATGTGGGGGGGGCATCCAGACCAGGGAGACGTACTGTACCCAGCTGACAGAGCACAGCGCCTCAGCCAATCACAGGAGAGACGGTAAAACTCTGAGCACATCACTCAAAGCAGTCCAAGCTCCACCCACAAATACATTGAGTCATAGCAGCTGAGATTTATAGAATGCTAAGACAAGTCCATTCAACCAAATGAATCACTACGTCATGTGTGTATATCTAGAACTCTGGCTGTCTCTCTGCCTAATTAACTTTCAACCTGTCTGTCTAGTAAACTTTCTCACTTTTTTAGTAAACTTTCTCACTTTTTTAGCAAACTCTCACTTTTTTAGTAAACTTTCTCACTTTTTTTGTAAATTTTCTCACTTTTTTAGTAAACTTTCTGTTTCTAGTAAACTCACTTTTTGTAGTAAACTTTCTCACTTTCTAGTAAACTTTCTCACTTTTTTGTAAACTTTTTCACTTTTTTGTAAACTTTCTCACTTTTTTATAAACTTTCTCACTTTCTAGTAAACTTTCTCACTTTTTGTAGTAAACTTTCTCTTTCTAGTAAACTCTCTTTTTTTAGTAAACTTTCTCGCTCTTTCTAGTAAACCTCACTTTTTTAGTAAACTTTCTCACTTTTTTAGTAAACATTCTAACTTTCTAGTAAACTTTCTCACTCTTTCTAGTAAACTTTATCACTTTGTCCAGTAAGCCTTCTCACTTGTTTAGTAAACTTTCTCACTTTTTAAGTAAACTTTCTCACTCTGTGCAGTAAACTTTCTCACTCTGTCCAATAAACTTTCTCACTTGTTTAGTAAACTCTCACTTTTTTAGTAAACTTTCTCGCTCTTTCTAGTAAACTCACTCTTTTTATTAAACTCTCACTTTTTGTCTAGTAAACTCACTTTTTTTAGTAAACTTTCTCACTTTTTTAGTAAACTCTCACTCTTTCTAGTAAACTCACTGTAGTAAACTTTCTCGCTTTTTTTTGTAAACTCTCACTTCTAGTAAACATTCTCATTCTTTCTAGTAAACTTTCTCGCTGTCTAGTAAACTCTCATTCTTTAGTAAACTTTCTCGCTCTGTTTAGTCAACTCATTCTTTCTAGTAAACTTTCTCACTGTCTAGTAAACTCATTCTTTCTAGTAAACTTTCTCACTGTCTAGTAAACTCATTCTTTCTAGTAAACTTTCTCACTGTCTAGTAAACTCATTTTTTCTAGTAAACTTTCTTGCTCTTTCAGTAAACTTTCTCATTTTTTAGTAAACTTTCTCACTCTGTGTAGTAAACTTTCTCATTCTTTCTAGTAAACTTTCTTGCTCTAGTAAACTCTCATTCTTCCTAGTAAACTTTCTTTCTTTCTAGTAGTTTCTCACTTTGTAGTAAACTTTCTCATTCTTTCTATTAAACTTTTTTGCACTGTATAGTAAACTTTCATTGCTTTTAGTAAACTTTCTCACTGTGTAGTAAATTTTCTCATTCTTTCTAGTATACTTGCTCACTGTTTAGTAAACTTTCTCATTCTTTCTAGTAAATATTCTTGCTCTGTCTAGTAAACTTTCTCATTCTTTTTAGTAAACTTTCTCACTGTGTAGTAAGCTTTCTCATTCTTTCTAGTAAACTTTCTCATTCTTTCTAGTAAACTCATTTTTTTGTTAACTTTCTGAGGCTGTGTAATAAACTCTCATTCTTTCTAGTAAATATTCTCGCTCTGTCTAGCAAACTTTCTCAGGCTGTGTAATAAACTTTCTCATTCTTTCTAGTAAACATTCTCGCTCTGTCTAGTAAACTTTCTCATTCTTTCTAGTAAACTTTCTCATTTTTTAGTAAACATTCTCAGTCTGTGTAGTAAACTTTCTCATTCTTTCCAGTAAACTTTTTCACTGCCTAGTAAATTTTCTCATTTTTTTGTAAACTTTCTCATTCTTTCTAGTAAACTTTCTCATTCTTTCTAGTAAAACTTTCTTGCTCTTTCTAGTAAACTTTCTCATTTTTTGTACAATTTCTCATTCTTTCTATTAAAAGTTCTTATGCTTTCTATTAAACATTCTTGCTCTTTCTAGTAAATGTTCTCTGTCTGTCTTGTAAACTTTCTTGCTGTCCGTCTAATAAACTTTCTTGCTGCTTGTCTTTTTAGTGAACTTTACAGTTGTTAATCTATTAGATATGTTATCTAGGTGCCAGGTATAGGTCTTGTCTGTCTACCAAATTTTGTAGCAAGCTTTCTGTTTTACTATCCTGCTGAATCTATTCTGTTCATTTATTTATTCATATATTTATTTGCTAATTCATGCATCATTTAAACTCAATACTGTGTGTTACATATTTCTTTACTACTTAAAATAAGCAATAATGCATTGGTCACCAGCCCTCTTCCCAATCCTTAATCCATCTTCAATTACCTGGTACAGGTGACTTGTAGTCACCACTGTGTAAGAGATCTGGAATATATCTACTCTAACTTAAATGGATTGTATTATTGTCTGCTGGCCACGTACAGTCTGTGTTTGTGGTCACTATGCTTTTCTGAAACAACAGATGGCTAATTTCAGAGAATGATTATCTGATAATATATTCAGTTACAGCTTTGCTGTGTCTGGAGCTCTAATGATTGGATTTTTGTGCTCAGCATCACTGATGTCTACAGCATCATCAATAACAGACGACTGTAATGTGCCCTGCATTTTTTATACATTCAGTTCCAAAAATGAAAAAAAGCTTGTTTATTATCTGGAGCCCAGATTTACAGCAAGGTCTTCTTGCTCTTAAACATGTTGAATAATTTAAAGTCCTGCACTTAGGTTTGGTTTTGTTTGTTAAAGATCAGCGTGAGAGGATGACAGCATGCATTCATCAATGTCTTTTATTGTCTTCATGTCTGAGTGGGTACAGGATTGCACTAATGTTCTCTGAATGAATAGAAGTGTCTTCAGACACCAACCAGCCAACAGCATCCTGGCCAACCAATATGACTGATGCCAATATTTAGAGCACAGAGTGGCTGATAGGTGATATAAGAGCCCCAGGAAAAATCACCCTGTGTGTTCCTGCAGATGTCGCTGGGGGTTAAAGGTCAGAGTGTGAAGGAAGTAGCTGAATTTACAGGTTTATGGAAGTGTACAGTCATACAGGTCTACCAGCAGTGTTGTCTAATTGTCTACTGGCCAATTGTTCGTCAATGGCAATTATCCTACTGATGTAATCAGCTGATTAAATAGTCTGTCACTCCCTGAGAGCATCAATGAAGGACTAGAGGACCAACACAAACTGTGCTGAGCTACTGTCTCTGACTTTACATCTCCAAGATGGCCCAACAATGTATACACATCTAACAGAGTCAGAACTCTGCTGAGTCTGGTCTATTTAACTAACACACCACCACCACATCAGTGTGACTGTCCACCTGCTCTGTTGGGGGTCCTGACCACTGAAGAAACTACAGAGTATATATGTTGTCATACTTGCTCATTAGTTATGGATTCACGCTATTGCTGAAGTTCTGAAAAGTTCTGAAACTTCATGAAAGAACCCAGCAATGACATTGTGAGAATGTTCTGACAATGTTAGGCTCTAGCAGTGATGTGCTGAGGTTCTAAAGGTCAGTCAGTGATGTACTTCACTTCACTTCACTAAATAAACAAACGCCAGTGCTGACCCATCCAGCCGAGTGTTTGGACATAGAAATGAGGGTCTGAGTTCTGTTTGAAGTTGTCTGTTTGCTCTGGACAGAACCTGACCCGCTCTGGCTGATGTAAACGCTGGTGAAGAATGTTTGTTTTTAAATGTTCAGGACTAACACTCACAGTCAGATCGTAATCTTGTGTAGTAGTGACTGTGGTCCGCAGCCGGTTCTGCTGCTCTCTGATCCGGAGCAGCTCATTTAGAACCTCGGTGTGACCCGGCCGTGCAGGGAGATGAACTCATCCTGGAGATTTTATCTGTTTCTCTCACAAACGCTTCTGTTCAAAATGAATTTCTGACCTCAGATCACTTCCTGCAATTTACTATTGATTTTCCTGCTCTTCTCTTCTCTTCCTCCCTCTCTCTCTTTTCCTCTCTCCCTTTCTTCTCCTCTCTCTTTTCCTCTCTCCCTTTCTTTTCCTCTGTCTTGTCCTTTCTCTCTTTCATTTCTGTTCTCTCTCTCTCATTGTCTCCCACCCTCTCTCTGATGATTGTCTTTCTCCTTCTTCTTTTTACCTTCTCATAATTATCTCATTCTGTTTCTATCTCTGTTCTCTCCTCTTTCTTTTTTATGCTTATTTTTTCTGTCC